>JAQFZX010000177.1:0-81947 GCA_034682405.1 Hydroisotoma schaefferi
CTTTCCTGGCTCTATTTCTACCTTTAATGATAATGATAATTAGATAATGCAATACTATGGGCTCTATCTCTAAAAAACCCTCTACTTGGGTTCCTTGTTTGTGTTTTTCACAATTTGGATTTGACGTTAAGTTCAAATCAAAACCTCAAACAAAATAGAACGTATACCAAATCCAATTCTAACTTTTTAAAAATTATTTTAACCACAGAAAAATGGTTTAAGGATTTCAGTCTATTTGTCAGAGGATGGAACTTGATTTGAGGAATTAAATAACATAATTATAATGCAATTTAAAGACTATTCCAATTTAAAAAAAGACTACCAAATTGATGTGGAAATATCATAAAAATTACAAGCATATGCACCTAATATTAAATCGATTCATGGTCCATTTTATTTGTCAAAAGTTTGCAAAATAACCAAGATTTAGATTGAACTCAGAGGGATTTTTACAAGGTTTCGTCCGGGAATGAAGTATAAATGCTCGTGGAGAAAGCAATTTTAACAAACACCTGCTGCCTTATTTCCCTACCCTTTGTTCAACTTCCCATGAATAATACTTTGATTTGTTTACGGGGTATTTCTTGTATTTTTCGGTTAAAATGAATAAAGAATCAGTATAAAAATAACTAATCAAACGATCAGATGAACACGTAGTTTGGCTGAGTAATTAAATTTGTTTGGTTTGGTCAACTCTATTGAACAAGTTTAGGTTCATTCTTTGAGGAAGCTTGCCAAATTGCATGGGAGGCAGGTAATTTAACTGAATGAAGCTGTAAAATGAAATTAAAAACAGATGTACGTCTTAGTTGAAAGGTTTCAAAATAATTGAAGAAATCTGCCTTTAAAAAACGCCATATTTATGCAGAAAGTTGAAGGGAAAATTGTAGCTCTGCTCTGATGTCTGATAAGTTTAATATCATAGGTTTAGGGGTCAATTAGAGGGGTAAACCAACGATTCTAATGTCCTTTAATTATTTTTGTAATTAAAATTATTTCCAGTTTCATGAAATGCGTTTGAAATTTTATTTTAGAATAGTAAGTTTGGGTTTTAATCTAACAAAACTCCGCAAAGCTCCCATAGTTTTGTGTACCTCTGTGTCAAAAAGACAGCTTTGTTTTTCCGTTTCACGCATGCATGCAAATTGGGAATTTGAGTTATTATTATAATTGATGTTTAGTAAGAAAAATCATATATATTTTGTACATGAAATAAACATTCTGCATGTATAAAAAGAAAAGGAAAAAAGAGGGCAGAAAATGCCATTATAAATAATAATTTATCTCAATACCACAGCACTATACTAAGTTCATTTGTCAGAGAGCTGAGGTAACCAATTCATGCATGTGACGCTTCTTGAAATCATTGCTTTACTACTTATTTAGCATAATTATTTAGCACTGAATAAACTTACTGAATTTATTTGCTGACAAGCTCTAAAAAATGACTTTAATGGTATTGTTTGTATTATGGTAAAACGCAAATAACACTGTATTTACACTATCAACTATTGTTTTGCCAAGAATGTTTACTATGCCGTTAGTCATACAATTATAATTCTATTGAATGAATTATCACTCATCAAAATATCACGCTAAAAATAACAATTATTTGTGGAATGGGATGATGATGGTGAGGAATGAGTGTTAAAAGTCATGTTGAATTGGCACATGTTTAGTGCTTGCGTGATATTTGCATGTGATGAATGGAAAATAAAATATTAATGGACAATAGATCGCTACCACGCGTTTGGTTGGTGGTTCTATTGAAATTGTTAAAATCAAGTAGTGATAAATCCATTGTTATGAAGTGTAACTATGAATTAGACATTAACAATTAACGTGTCTAGTGTCTAGTCTCGTTTAACAGTTATAGACGTTAGGCCAAAGATCAAAAATGCCATGGCACAATTTATTACTACCGTATATCCTCGAATAGTGGCCTCCCGCGATTAGTGGACCCCTCCAATAGTGGCCCCTTTCGAATAGTGGCCCCCTTTAATTACTATTAATCCTCCCAGAAGACTCCTTTAATTGTATGTTAAAGTTGACCCCCAACAAACTGAAAAATTAAGTAGTAGCCCGGGCTGCTATTCGAGGATATACGGTTTATGACAAGTAATAGTGATATTATTCATAAGTTCATTCAAATTTAAAGCTGTTTTGGGGTAAACAATTGGGCTGAATAACTAAGTTAAAGTTAGTAAGTGTTACGATTAACTGATGAATTGATTTATGATAGAAGAGTCTAGCAAGTGACGAACAATCACGCTCATGCATCTTAATTTTTATGAAGAGTAAAATGAACCTAACGTGTCTGAAAATAATAACGTTAACTTATAATAAAAATAGTATGCATGAAGAAACAGGCAACAAAACCTCTGAAAATTGCATACTGCATAAAAACTTTTACATTTATGCATTTTAAAAGAAAATGAATACCTGTACGATAAAGAAAGATTTCTTACAGCCACCCTCAACTCACTTGCTCACACACAGTGAAAGTTCTTGATGAAAATGTGGACGGCAAATGATCCTAAAACTTAATCTCTTTCCTTCGTACTCCAATATCTCTAATTGAGACTATTTATAATAAAAAGCCCTTCTTCGTTCATTGTAAAATTCTAAATAGGTCGAGCTATGATGTGGCCCTCCAAAAAATGATAAATTAAACAGTATAAAGGGCCTTTTTAAACGACCACTGACTCACCGACCTGACACTTCACACGCGAATGAGTGAGTACGACTTTTCTGAGCATTTGATTTAGAACTCAGAGAGATAGAAACTATAGATTTATTTCTCACTGTTCTCACCCAGCCGAAGAGAAAGTCTTTTTTTCCAAAGAACGCTTCGTAAACTGGTTGCAACTTTAGCCAATAATACATACATATGCATAGATTCATTCCATCGACTGATTTATTCGTACACTACTACACTATTAAACTTTATAGCTTAATAGGTCTTCTACGGTCCTAACATCCGCGGCAACTACCTTACATACATATCTTTCCTACGTGGAAATGGAATACATCTTACGCTTACAAGAAAGCGCAGAGGGAATGGTGTGTCGTGTCGGAGCGTAGCTTTATATCTCATCGCAGACAAGATTTAGAATTAGAAAATATATGCATGCATTACATACATGTACCTTGATCGGCTGATGATACTGATCCACCGAATCGGATCCGCAAAATGCCCGAGTCTTAGAACCGGGTAATGATTTGGCAGACGGGGGTTCCTTCAAGCCAAAAAATAAAACAAGTCGCTTTGCTATGCTATAGCTATGAGGTTGTTTTACTTGCTTTATCACAAACAGAACGATAAACGTTAAGTTTGATTTTGTTCCTGTTTTTCAACATGTTATGCTCAATAGACAACTCTTAATAAATGAGCTTGATAGAGTGCTAAAAGCCGCTTTATACAGTCGAACTGGATTCTAACTCCAACTGACTGTCAATGTACTATCTGTCTGCAAAACCGTAGGATAAGTAGTACAGACAGTACAGTTGTAGTGTAGTTAGTAAAAGTTGCTGGTGCTATACAGCGGCGACAGCAGCAGCGATGACGATGATATCATCATGGTCCATCGGTCCATCCACATTATCTTATTTGCGAAGGTGTTTCCCATTTATTTTAGAGGCATATGAGCTTTCTATGCTCATTACTACTACTATCAATAATACACGTTAAGTGTAGTGTTAACTCATGTTTGCATAGTCTAGTATGATAGATATGTCGTGGATTCAGGCCGGATTATGATGACATGACAATGTATATCAATATTTTATTTTTTACCGTCTGCGTCTGGCATTAGATCAGATAATTTTTGGCATTTTTGCGTTGTATTAGGCTCAGGTTTTCTGGTTTCCTCATGTTCATAGAATGTTTTTTGCATGTGTTCCTCGGACTGAGTATTTGTAGTGATCGCGGAGAATTTTACAAACTGTTGACTATAGTTAGAACACATATTTTATGCAAATTGGCAGATCAAGGACAAGACAGGAAGGGTGAAGCGCTGTTATATGACTAACTAAACTACTAACAAGCATATCTTTGAGTTCTTCTTTAACTTGCATTTTCCATTTACTAACTACTGACTTCAGGATTAATCTCAGTGCTTGGAAAATTAAGCTGGATGTACTTATAGTAAGATATAACGAAATTACAAGAATTACAATTCTCAAAGAATAAGATCACCAAACAATAAAATCAACTCATTCTATTGTATTAATTGACATTTAGCTTCATCGTTATGCAGCTAGAGAAATGTTACATTTTAACGAAACGAGAGTAAGTGAAGTAAGTACTATGTGTCACTGGCTTTGAACCTAGCTATAAAAGCTCAGGTTTCATTTCATGAGTTTTCCATTGAAAGAACGTCCATGTTCGTTGAAACATGAAGTAATTCCCCCACCTTTTTGCATTAAAATTTAAAATTCACCCTATATAAGGTTTTTTCAGTTTTTTGGGGAATTATTTCCGGAAATACGTTACCAACAAACAAACGGCCAATAGAAACAGAAATGCACGAGGAACCTCTTCACTCGTGCTAAAATAAAATGATTTCATTATCATTTTCTGCTGACATGCAAGCCAAGGGTTACTTACGGAGCAGTAGTACTAGTTAGTCTTTGTCAAGTTGAGAGTAACATAAATTCTGCAAACACTAAAACGAGACTAGACATAGACATCCTTCCATGAGTTTAAAGCATGGCGAGGAATAAATAGACATTAACCAATTCCTAATTGAGTCACATGAGAAGTCAGCTAAGCATTGTTAAAATGGGCTTTCTGCAGCTTTCATAGCCAAGCCAATTTCGCAATAGTTAGTGAGTAGTTTTACTCCCGACCCGGCCCACTCCGACACTTCAGTTTACTTTTTAAACGGTTGGTTGTGGTTGGGATATCAATTGTATAATCAAATCAGCAATTTACTATTCCTTGCTATTCTACCAGAGGTTAGGGGGATTTTTATGTTCATAAATTAAAATAAGAATTCTATTATGTTCTATGCAAAGTTATGCGAGCAAAACCTGATGCATGCAGAATGGTTTGTTATTAGGATTATATATGGTACCCGACTCAACTTTTACTGCAGTATGCAGTAGGACAGTTGATAGGAAAACGCAGAGATTTGGTACAGTCACAGTTACAGTCAGTAATGAAAACCAATTTGCAGAAAATATAATTTGTCGATATTCATGCTTTTATTATACCATCTAAATCGGCGATAACGTCTATGTAATTTGTCATGCAGACCTCCTGTGAGGGTAAGGAAATATTCATTATCTTCAGGGTCATAGTGGCCGTTAAAAGAAAAGGGATTCTCAAACAGTTAGATTTATATCAGTTGTATATTTGGGAAATTAGCAGGGTATTATTTTTCCGAATTGAAACGATTGTCTTGAAATTCAGACTGTCAGTGCATGCTTTAGATGAAGTTAGAACTTGCATGCGATGGATAATAACAAGCATGATTGCTGGTAAATGGTCTTCGTAGAAGTTGTGCGAGTTAGCAGGGCAGGAGCATAACTTTTCATCGAGTATTTGCAGATTTAATATCATATGGCACATTTACGAGCCGAGATTTAGTAGAGTATGTTAATATTCACCGGTAACGGTAACCGAACCCTAAGAATATATTGATTGGGGCTGTAGTTTGATTTGACAGGCACTTTCGAAATTGATATAATTTTCTTTTACATCAAGCAGTCGAATCGAAGGGACTATTACATTACTCCAGGCTGCCTTGGAACGAACTGGACTGCGTTGTAGTATATAATCAATGTTCATGACGAGAAATTAACTACATCGCTTTCTACACTACAAGCATGGTAAATGGTAATTCCATGAAAGAAACCTTGCTAAAACTAAAAGAAAAATAGAAAAGAAACAAATTATCCGTATGCTATCCCCAAGCCCTCGAATTTTACATACATCATCAGTACATCTTCAGTAATATTTATGATTTCAAAGATTATGCATAAAAGGTCAGTTTCGACCTTTTGGGTTTGTTATAATTTTCCAGAAGGAATTTTGTGCAAATGACTGCCTTTACCAAGTAATTAACAGGTGTATATAGTTAAGCCATTTAATAAAAAGCATTTAAAGTTGTATAAGCAACGGTGATATTAACTTATAAACATAACTCTATTAAAAAATCACAAACTTTTCAATGTACATGAACTATCCAAGAGACAGTACGGTAAAAAGTGGCGAAATAGGTTTCAGTAGTCGTAAAGTAAGTCAAAACATTATATATAAGTGGTCATTCTAAATCTACACTTTCACTTAAAACACCAAAGGTTCGACGTATTTTCTTTTAGGGGCAGCTAAGGCTTTTTTGATTACAGTCCAATCTTCTACAACATCAACGTCATTGAGCATATAGACAATATAAGGGCCAGATACTACTACAGGTTTCTTTTTCTTCTCGCCGAATATGTCCAGGGACTTTTTGTTTTTTCTTCTCAACGCCGTTTCCAACCATAACTCAGATGTAAAATCATTATTACGGTCTTCTTCCAGGCGTCGAATTTTATCTTCTAGGTCAGATTTTATTGAGTCATACAGCAGGGACTTTTGGTTCTGAAAATGGGCAAACATATATTAATATCTAGTGTACCTCTCACATACCCAGAAAATAATAATACAATGAAGCAACTCACATTATAATTTTGCATAGCAGCCAACTCTTCTGATTCCATCTTATTACGTAAATTTTGAAGACGATATTCCCTTAATTTCGATGTAATTTCTATTCGAACACCCATATTCTCTTGTAATTTTTCCAAAGGCCCTAAATATTCTTTGGATCTTCCGGATCTAACTTCCTCTAGCTTTGTGTCCACCGAACTCAATCGCTCTTTATAAAGTCTAAAGGAAAAAGGAAACGTATTAATTTATGTGTACACATTAAAAGTGTTACAATAATATTACTTACAATTCTCTTAAGTATATGAATTGTTTTTCTAAATCTTGTATGTCTTCTTGGCATTCCACTTTCTTTCTTTCACACGTCTCTTCGTCCATTTCTGCAAAAAGTGGAATTCGATACATTATTATCAACCAAAAATGTCAATAAAAGCTATGATAGTTCTAATGATTCGAAATAAAAATAATCTGACGGAAAAAAATATACCTGAGCTATCTTCTGAGTCTGAAGAATCACTGGATTCTGAACTACTGGAAGTGGAAGACGAATCTTCCTGAGGATCAACTTCCATCGCAGCTTCGAGAAGATTACTTGGAAAACTAGTGTTTGGACTTGAAGATTTATTTGTACTACTGTTGTCGGAAACCGGGTTTCTCACTGCAGGCGGGTTAGCGGCAGCTCCAGTTAAACCTGACCTATCATTTTGCTTAATTTTTTCATTAATACTAAGGTCTGAGGATCCTTTTTCCACTGGACGAGTCTGCTTTGGACTGCAACTGCGGCTATTTAAAAGTTCATCTTCATCAACTTCCATAGCCGTCGATGAAGAGGAAAGAGTTGAACTTGATGAGGGAAGACTTTTAGTAGTACTACTATTGCTAGTTCTAGATGACTGCGACCTCGTTGAGGTCATCGTATTGGTTTGATTACTTGCTAAACTACTAGAACTACTATTGAGATGATTTCCATTATTACTATTATTACTACTACTACTAGAAGTGGTTCCATTAACTAAACCAAAGCTTGGAGCCACAGAGGGACCGTTTGTCCCAGTGTTTGTCAAAGGATCATTGTTACTATTACTACTACCCCCACTACTATTACTGTTATGATTTAAATGTCCACCGTTATTAACTATTGTCCGACGATTGCCACCCCTTCCAGAGGTTTTCGTGCTCAAAACAACTTCTGGCGATGAATATGCACTCCCTTCCAACGCAGAAGTTACTACCGATGACGGATCCCCCTTGTGGGTGTTATTGTTCCCTAGCGCGGATCGAAGTCTGACTGACCCCGACCTACTGCTACTACTCATCTTCATTGAACAATTCTTTATGATTCAGTAACTTTTGTCAGTTAGTTGAAGACCCCAATCCAGTCATTTTAGCAGACATCCATCCAGAAAATAAAAACGTCCCCCACTGTCTTTGTATGCCAAGCGTCTTCCGGGCCTTTTATGAATAAACGTCTCCAATATTTGAAGATATTGATACCCTCGTCTCTTGACTCGCTTGCAATCGACCCGCACAAGGTCCAAAGGGTCTAGCGGAGATCTAGATCCAAATATAGCCGTTGTTTTATTATTGCCCTCCGCAGAAGTGTCGATGTGGATGCTCCAGCTCCTTAAGGCAAAAGGATATCTTGTGGTCTTGAAATGCACAAATTACAATGTCTTTCAATCTCTCCTGATTCCTCGAAGACGCTTGCAGTTGAAGGAAAGAAACGGTCCAACTCCAAGTCTCCAATATCTGTGAATTTAAACAAAAATACCACATTATTAAAAATTCTACCAAAAAATAAATCCAAATTAAAACTACCCAGCCTTGGTCCACTACCTAATAAATTACGTAATTATTCCTCTCTACTACAGCTACCAAAACAACCCAAATCCAATGGATTCCCCAATCTCACGAATACAAAACCTCCCAGATAACACCAAGATTTAAAATATCCAACCTTTTCCCAACAAAATAAACAAATGTGACCTTTCTTACGCGAGGTCAACAGGACCAAAACTGGAGCTGTCAATGTCCCCAAACCCTTTCAAACCATTAAGCAGATCTACCCAGGTATTATGTCACATTTTAGGTACAAAATTAGCTAATCCTAGACCTCTAATTACCTAATTTTGTCTCGTATTTCCAGCCTCTCTACCTGTCAAAAGTCAAAACGTGGTCAAAATCCGGATAAAAAGTAAACAAAAGAAAAAAAAGTAAACAATCTGTTTGTTGACGTTTGCAAACTCCCAAATAAAGCCCAGCTCCCTCCCATTAAAATTAAACAAAAATATCGGGGAAAGTGCCACAGAAGCGATAAAAAAAATCCTAAAAAATACCTCTACAACTACTACTTTTTCCCCAATTTATTTTGTCGGGGTTTCGAAATAAAAATTCCCCCAATTTACACCTTATCTTCCAGCTTATCGGTCGATAAGCCTCCTGTCTGTCAGTCAGTCTGCTGACAATCGGATCGGTTATCTCGTTTTTTTTTAAAAAAAACGGTGTTATCGGCCTCGGCCTCGTTAGCATTCTAGGCTAATATTACAATACTTTACATGGTAAGATTTTTTTTGTAACTTTGTACCTCTCTTTTATAACCTTTTTAAGCCAAAATACGCACTTATAACCCGTTTCAGACCGTTTTTAAGGATATTCCCAATAAAAACAACAGATTGGCCAGATTTATTCAAGGCAGCTTGCTGTTCTTGTAAGCTGTATTTATGTTACCGTTGGTTGTATTCTATTGTTTGATACAGAATTTTAGAGAATAATATCCCCCTACATTCTTCCTTTTTTATTTAAATAGTAACAAAATAATTCTTGCTGTCAAAGGCCAGGTTTTGGTAGGACATGCATAAAAAAACAGAGAGTTTTTAAGGTTTTGTAGTGCTTTAAAAAATTAAAGTTTTGAACACAATGCAATGCTGCTATGCTTGGTTATCTGCAGAATGAATTTTAGTGTGCCAAAAAGTGTACACTACATTATTCCTGCTGACTGATGCTATTGCTTGGCTCCTGTTGGATCCTCTCATTTATTTCAACGAGTTTGCGTTTACTTTCTCTATATCAAAACAAATTCCTATACGCTTGGGCTAGGCTTATGACCATGGTTAAAAACAGAGGTTTTTATTAACGTGGTGAAAAAGTATGATCTGTGAATTCGTATCGTATCGTAGTAGCTTCGTAGCTTAGCTCGTAGCCTGCAGCGGAGTTGCCTTTCCTTCATAATAAAATAGGAAGGCAAAGGTATAAGGGATATGGCTACACGTTCTATTTTCAAAATTCATGTTTAGCCTCACGTCACGTCGTCATTCCCATCAGAAGAATCAAGTAGTAAACTCTGTATAACATGGCATCGCATTGTATTGCTAGAGGGGTACGGAAGGAATGGGATTTTGGGGATGTCTATCTGAAACTAAACTGGTATGACTCGACTGGCTGCATCATTCATGCTTGCTGTTGCCTTTATTAAGAAAGGGTGACTTCATAGAGAACAAAGTTTTGTGTGGAAAAAGTTTCAAACTGCATAGCCATATGCATAGCGTAATGTTAATTTACCTAGGAATGTAACTTAAGAACTTAGCCAGACAGAAGGTAAGGTAGGATATAGTAAAATGAAAGGGTTGAGGTTGAGCGTTACAATGCTGATATGATGTTGTACTTTTACTGGTTGAAAAACAACGCATTGGCATTGATTCTGATGGTGATGTGATGAAGTAGTGGTAGTAGTGGGGGTCTCACTGGTTATACGCTGGATTTCTGCACTATAGTTGGGGAGGTTTTGTCTTTTTGACGTGTACTTGCATCGCGTAAAAGTACGGGGTTTATGGGGATTATGTGTGCAGGCTGAGAGTAACTTGTAGTTATATGTAAGGTGAATATAAATACTCGTGCATTTAGGGATTTACGTTAACCTGTTTAAATGCCTTATGCCTCATTAACGCTAAATGGATGGTGATTACTGATTATGAAAGCATTTAATGGGTCGCGTCGAGTTATCTAGGATTGATATAAAACACGGTGTATGTATTGGTGGATGATATTTCCCTTCGTTTCGGCAGTTTGGTATGCATTTTTTAAGGGTTGAGGAATGTACATCATTGCTAAATGATTGTTATACCAAGTGTAAGTAGTAGATGCCCGCCTATCTGAGTCACATACTGTGAGCTACAAATGTGTTGGCCTATGTTTCATCCAGGAATTGGACAAAAAGTACTTTAGTTTAGTTTTTTAACAGATTCAATTGAAGATCATGACTGTTTTTGGTTTGTATTTGTTGCGTTTCCAAATGAGATAATGAGGATGTATTCATCATGATGTAATTAGGAAGAATGATTAGTACAGAAATTAAAATGCGTCTTATTTAATTCATACTTATCTTGTCCAAACACTCATAGTACCTTGGAATTTTACATGTTTCAATGGAATTATTTGAGATAACTCTAGTTATTTTTCCATTTTAAATTCAATGATTAGTTTATCTAGAAACTATTTACAGACCTAGAGATACTTTAGGTTGCGCTATGGGGACTTTGGCTCGAGCTGCTGCGGCTGAATGGACTTTGACTATGTGAAAGCTTAATCTCTCTTCTTCGGTGATAGCAGAAAAGGTATGCGTTATATACGATGCTTTGTTGGAGAAGGTGCATTTAGTTAAAAAGTGGGAAAGATTCCACAGTTTCAAAGACAATCATATTAAACTTCTACAGGAATGGTATACCTTTCAGGGGTAGTTTACGATCATTACTAAAATAACGAACTAGTCAGCAACTTCAGAACTCGTGGCTTTGAATTGATTAAAAAACCCTCGACTTATTCCTATCTTGAATAGCTTCATGAAAATTTTAATTGACTACTCTGGGGTATAATTTAAAAAATTACTTACACCTGTCAAATTTTTTATAATCTTGTACTAGACGGCTCGGTGAAAGTTACAACAAAGAAGGCCGAGAGAAAGCTTCAAAAAATGAATCCCCCATCATCACCTTTCAGTGGTGCTGGGGTTGGTAGTGACCATCCTAAAGCCTCAAAACTGAAGATAAGTACTCAGGATCTTATGTGCAAAAACAAATGTGGACACTACGGAAACGAAGTCCAGGAGGGGTACTGTTCAGTTTGTTACAAATTATTCAAGCAGCATCAGCAACAGCGATTGGCAGCGTCTGCTAGCTCCCCTAGAGATGAAGCGTTTGGAGGGATGTTCGGGAAATCTGCTATCTCTTCTGGGTTTGCTACTATTCCGAAGGCTGCTAAATTGTACGTAATTTATTTTATATTGTTACAACATTATATTAGAAGCATAGGAAAGCATAAAAGCTATTGTAGCTTCTTTGACATGAAATGCATGACGCCCACTTTATGAATGAATCAGGCACGACCTAATACTCGCTCGTGTGAAATTGTGAATAAAGACCACTATAAAATACAAAAACTAAAAACACATGGCTAAATTGCTAAATTAAAGTTAGTGAAAATAGTGAAGAAACCAAAACACGGCTAACTGTGCTCTGAAATAGAATTAAAAACTGTACTCAAATTTGTAAAAAGTCAACGGAGAAGACTAAAAGCTTTCTAATCCATTCAAGTAATTAGTACACTGATTTTTGTTGTGTATTTTAAAATCTAACGTCTTGTGTATTTGCATTATTATTAGTGTTTGTGTCGGTTTATATTCATTGCGTTAATTCATCTCTATTGGTGTCAGTATCCTTTTTAAAGCAGTTTATTAAAATCAGCTTATCATAAAATAAAAGTTTTTACATGTCTACAAATGTTTGCAAGTCTTCATTAGAGTAGTGCAGGCCGTATATTATTGAGTTGAGCAACTCCCTACAAGAGAAAGTTGGAAAGTAAAGAAGGTTCCTTAGTTCTTTCACCGCATCGATACATGGGTAGATGGCTTAACAATACTTGCTCTTTGTATGCGGCGTTCTATGCATGTGTAAAAGTCACTTTCACTCGATACTTTAGCAAATTTCCTATAATTTTCAATTTTGCAGTTATATTTCGGTACCGTAAAATTAATACAATCATGCAAAATGTGATTCTCCGCGACTCGTGAACTACACTTACGATTTAACGAACAAAAACATTTTTATTCGAAAAGTATAACTTCATAGACTATTGTAAATGTGTAAAGTTTGAATAGCGTTTATGATTTCTATTCTACGTTAATTTTTATCATAACAATTATTTGACAAAGTTAGTTTCGCATGCTGTATAACTTTAAAACGTGATCTATTTCTCAGATCATTTGACAGTCTTTCATCCCCTTTATCTGGATTTGCAAAATTTGAGGAAAAGAAACGTCACCAAACAGACCGGAAGACAAAATCATTTCGTTCGGTATTCCGCAAAAGTCCCACACCCTCCCCATCCCTTTCCCCAGATCTAAAGCAAAGTGATAAAATGCGAGCAAAGTCTGCAAGTTCAACCCCACAGCATCTTGGTTCTCCTAAGATTTCCCCTCATAAACCTCAAGACAGTGAAAAAGATGAAATTCGGAACGAAATAAATACTTTCCTCTCTCAGTATCCGAGACAAATTGTTCATGATGTTGTGGTGAAAGTGAAGCAATGTGAGGCCGAGCTGAGTGAGGCATGCCGGGTTGGGAATGCTAGTGTTGAGGAAATATCCGACGTGGCTCAAGACTTTTATAGGAATTTCAAGGGGAAAGTTGACATGGTTCCATGCTACCAGAGTATGACTGCTGAAGATAAAGAAACTTTGATGGACCTTATCGAAAAGTACCTGACTATTAGTCTGTACAAGGAGCTTTTCAGCCCTCTATCTACCATTGCAGATGATGAGATCAAAGACTTACAGCTTCAGAATAGGTATGTCTCATCTCATTGCTTGTGGGCTAGACGGTTATATTAAGTTTCTTGTGTTTTACTACTGATTTTATCTTCGCTGTCTCATGCAAGAAGAGAAATAAATTTGATCTGGAGAGACGGAAGTAATTTTGGAAAAATACATAAAATAGTAGTATGGTTCTTTGAAAGTCAAGTCAAAGAGCGGAATTTATAATAAATGAATTCCACGAGGAGAAAGTTTACTTTTCTGTAGTTTTGATGTGCAAATTCGTAGATTGCTTAAATTATCAATTTGTAAGTGCAATTTAAGCTTACATAAACTTATTTGTGTTTCCCCAGAATACGCAAACTCAACTGGATTACATGCAAGCATTTAGATGTAGCGTTGAATGAACGTGACCAAAAAGTTCGAGACCTGATTTTCACTGCTATCAATGGTAATTTTGTTATTATTTAGCTAATTCTAACCGTAGGGTTCACGAAAGTTTCAGTTTTAAAGTGATCGATGCTATAGGATTCATATATAAACAACAATAAAATACAGGAATATGATTATGACATGTTAGTTAAGTTAGTATCCATACCGTGGACCCTATCCCATGTAATTAATGATTAATCCAGCATCAACCTAGTATTTCTATTATTTCTACTTATTGTTGAATTTAAAGTACAATGTATCCTTGTTTGTGACATGAAGTATAATTAGATATGGTTGACTGTGACATTTTAGCAATTATTGGAATGGATTCTGTGAAGCCTCCGCAAGAGAAATTAGCATGTGTGACTCAGTGCAGCCATTACATTCTGGAAGCTCTAGGGATGTCTAAACAAGCACCTACCTCGGCAGATGACTTTCTTCCTACTCTAATTTACATTGTGATTAAAGCGAATCCTACGAGGCTGCAAAGCAATATCAACTATATAACGCGATTCTCCAACGCATCTCGTCTCATGAGTGGTGAAGCCGGATACTTTTTCACGAATCTGGTACGTACTTGTTGTGTTCGGAAATTGCTACTGTACTATGTGGCTTGTTTTCCCTTTTGCAATTCCAATTCCGTGTTATTTTCCTCATAAAAATTCTTGCTTAAATCGTAAGCTGATACTTGAGAGAGGATAATATCTTATCGTGGTTTACATAGCTGAAGTGCCTGTGCGAATTCTAATTACAATTTGATTCTATGGGTGTATTGCTCTCTCTGAATTTTAAGTTCCTTGCTGTACTATAGCTCTCCATTTTATTCTCTACTGCGAAATGGTAATACAATAGTGATTATCTTTATCCGCAGTGTTGTGCAGTATCGTTTATTCAAAGTATGAAAGGGGAATCGCTAAGCATGCCAGAGGAAGAGTTCCAAGACTACGTTAGTGGAAGAGCTGTGCCATCAGAGAGTTGGGACAATTATTTTTCTGAATCCCTCCATGCTATGCAAGAAATGTCGAACGTTCTCACCGATCTCGAGAGTAGACACAATGAGTTCATGCAGAATGTAGATAAGCTCAGAGAGACTATGAAAAATAAACAGGTGAGCAAGCTATGTTTATAAATTGGCTAATAATATGTAAATATTTTAAATAACGTATTTGGTCTTGGAGATAAGTGCGAATATCCGTAAGTGTCTTTCACTAGAAAATAGATACTGGTATTTGCATACAAATCCTGAATGCTTTCTCCTCCTTGAATATAAACTTAAAGTACCTTTATGTATCGCTGGCACTTAACTGAGGTTTTAGATGCACTTCCTGCTCGTAATCCTGATGGGCTTTCCTTTTATGCATTCTCAACTGTAACATACACGACTGAAGACGTATGCTTCTACGTAATTAGATTGCCTCTCTGAAAACACACGCACTTTATATAGTTTGATGAATAAAGCACGTCTGTTTGAGTAAACCCTGTGATGCTATGAAATCCACGACTATCGCTAAGCTATTATAAGGATTGTCTAACCTATCTCATTTGCATGCATAACAAAATGAGGCTCATAAAGTTAAGTTCAGTTAGATCAGAGGAGGAGGGTTCATTTAGTGCTTAAATGTTTGTGGAAACCAAATCCCGACCAAGATTCATTTAAGAAATAACCTGTTTAATCCTTATATATTTTAGGAAAGTATAGTCGAACAGGTTGAGAAGGTCTTGAAGCGGACGCCATTAACATTTAAGCCTCGTAAAGTCCCCACAAATATTGACGAGGAGGATCCGGCTCTGAATCAACCTTCTCTTCCATCACCATTAATACCAGAAGTAAGTTTATCGGCTGTGTAAGTAAAATGAAGTCGGAAATATAAAGCTGCTTCTATTCTATTCTATGCATTTTCTCCGAAACAAGGTAGAGTGAAGATTGTAACAATTAAGATTTTGTTTAGTCCCCTCTTTATAACAGTGTCTTATTCACTGCATCCGTATCCGAAAACATTACCGTCTTGCTCAGTACTTAATCTGTTTTGTCCCTTATGCAGTTAGTTTACAGTTGCATTATTTTATGTACTTCAAGCAATAGTCGGGGAAAAGACTGTCTTGAACTTAATCTATGTATTTATTAGCATATCTTCATATATTTCTGAACCAAGTTGAACCCAGAATATACATTTAGTCTTAACTTGCATTCAAGACAGGAAGTGCCTATATACTTCTTTAAAGCATGCCTCATTTACTCCTCCTAATGGTAATGCTCAGATTTTACAAGGTGCATTCAGTAAATTCCTTTCATGTATGCGTGTTTCAGGTCATAACTATCGCATCTTCTAAGGGTATTAACGACTCATCTATACCAAGCAATGTCTCTGACTCTGTAAAGCAAGATTCTACTGAAAGGGTCGTAGTAATTGAAGAAAAGTTGGAAACAACTTGCAGAACCGCAGTGGCAGTAGATGTAGAAGTCGATCAGCAGCATATCCCTTCTAGTCCAAAATCAGAAAAGAACGCCAATGTTACAGAAGCCGAGGTTATGAATACGACTGAGGGAAAACTTACTAGTCAGGTATCATTAGCTGATGAATACTTTTCAGCGGAAGAAAAGTCAGACCCCGGAGTTGAAGAACATGCACCCTTTCCATGAGACATCAAACAGTTCCTTGCCTTGTGTTTTAATTCAGAAATGCTTAAACCCATTGTATCTTTGAGTAATGATCGGTGATCTTTTAAATCGTAGTCCCTTTCTATAAGCTTTGATGTGAAGCTTTTTGGAGTTGAAATAAAAAAGAACTGAAACTGAGTCTTCTTGGGTAAAGTGTTCCTACTTAAGTTTTTATGCTCTGCTGTTTAATGAACTCATGTAAAAATCGTTGTTAATGTAGAATTTTGATCTCGAAGGTATAATGTTAGCATAATTTAAAACGTTTCCTGTGGTTTTATTCAATTGATGTGTATTGCAAACTGGAATTGGCAATTTTCGCAGCCAAACTTCTAATACGGTCAATAAATCTGTCATTCCTTGGATTTCTTTGAAATTTATTGCATAAAACTGCATTCATGCATCAACTTTTGTATGCAAATTATTCGTTTCCACGAGGTTCGTGTCAAAACAGCCACAAAGCTTAAGATGGCTACCAGCACTGATGATGTGTAAAATGAATTTCGAGTTTTGACACAAAAAATCTCTTAATTATCTAATCACAATGATTTATGCATTTCTTAAGCTAATAAAAAAATTACGACTTATCTGATGAAGAACTGAAACTCAATTATGCAGCTTTTTGCTCGGTTTGTTTAAAAGAAGTATGTGTAGACAGATGCATTGCACGGATGGAGTTTCCTGTGAAAATTAACTTCATGACTCTGACTTGTAAACATAACTAAAGAGATGGAAGATTCTTATCGGAAGTTTTAAGACTCGTCGTCGTCTTCGTGGCGTGCAGTTTTTATGGAGCTTGCAATCTACCAGAAAAATTCTTTACGATGTGAACTACTTCTACTATAAGCTTATTGATTAATTTTTTAAATCTGGAACCTTTTTGAAACATTAGTTTTAATTTGCCATACAAAGGCAAAACTTTAATACAAACCGTACAGTAAATAGAAGTGATTTCGAGAAATAATTGTGCTCGATTGTGAAATTGTGAGAGCGTTCTAATCATGAAAATAACGCTGAAGTGTCATAAACTCTCATTAGAATAAATAAGTTCTTTGTACTTTTTACTTATTTTGAAAGCAAAAGCAGCACAGTCACAGTACAGTAAACAAGTTAAGAATAAATGTGATTTCTTCTGACGGTCTTTTTCTAAATGTTGCCTAAACCTCGAAACAACCAAGAGCAGGTAATCCAATATCTAGTGTAGTTTACAAAGATAACAACTGGAAATCGGTTAAGTTCTACTTTTTAGCTATGATTACTTCACATGCATTCTCAGGTTTACTGAATGGTGGGCTTAGCTCGCAAATATCAAGAAAACAAAATATGCGAGGCATTTGTAACCCTATATAACATTTTCCACCTTCCTTCCTATGCTTCACCGTGTATATCGGACTGAAAAATACTCCGTAAAATAATGAGGTAGGCAAGTTTAAGTGACAAGAAACAAATGATGGAGCATATGTGACAACATAGGGTCACAATTAACTTCACTCTCTCTCTAAACCCTACTATTCCTTTTGGTGACAATTATCTCCAGAAGTGAACCCTGCATGAGTAAGTATTTGAGTTAAATGGGAGTAAACTTTGTACATCTGTCTATAACAATATGTATTACCCTTACAGCAAGAAGGAATTACTAGATGTTTTGAAACAATTAGGATGAACTCAGTCAATTTTTCTCGGTACGGTATTCATTCATTCGGAGAGAAAAATAAAATACGGGACTTGGCCATCCACATCTCTCTCTATATGCTGTACATAATAAAATAATCCATCTAATGTTATGGTCCATTACATAGTCTAGGTCGGTCCAACAGATCTCCAGAATAAAATCTTTAGAGGGGTCTTAAATCTTCGGGATCTAAGACAGGCTTACACTCATACTGTATACTGTGCAACTGCATAGTGAGTGCAGTAAAAAAAAGTGATTTAAACGGTCTAACAAGCTTACCCGGACTGACATTGTACTCATCTATGAACTCTGTGTTTTGGTTGAATATAATGTAAAGTCAATAAGCAAAGGGCACAAGGTAGCTTTTAACAAGGTTTTGAAGGCAGTAAACTCCCGTGTTTTACCATTACATTAGAGTGCAAGGGTTTAACTTCCTTCCGGCAAAATAAAATACAAGCCAAGCCATGCATGCTATAATAATGTTATGCATGAGTGAGTAATGCTGAATGAGAGCAGTTGATAACATTTCTTATGAATGTTTAAGAAAACGATGGGCTCTGTTCCAGTTTTAGTTTCGGCTCATTCTTACTCGGTAATAATCTCGTCTCATCTTTACCTTCCGTCCATGATCTCTGCATGGAAATATTTTCTACTCATCCAACATACAACAACTCAGCTTCTTGATTAGTTTCCATTTACAAATGATACAAACAGTTGATAGGAGAAATTCCAAGGAGTTTTTTTATACCTTGTTGATGGCAATTCCGTGTGACATTCTATTATGCAAACTACAGAAAACTAAGCCCTAACCCATGTAACATTCTACGGAACGAAGGAACAACGCTTAAGAAGGCAACCTCGGTGACATTTCATTTCATTTCATTCGTTGCTTTCCAATACTTGGTCGTTTTACCAATCTGCATAACTTGCTGAAATAATAGTTCCAATAAATCAGTCCAGTGAGAAGTTATATTTCTATTACGAAAATTATCGTTTGCAAGGTTGGGTGTTATCTTTTGGATGAAGAGTACATGAATAAATCTTTGAAACTTCTTAATTCTTATAAAATTATATTAATTCAACACTTTCTTCTGCTCCTGAAAATTACCCTTCCAGGGAATTAAGCCACATACGTTACCCTCCGACTAACCAAACGTAGCAGGGCAGTAATGGTTTGGTTAGTGTTGGTGGAATCATACAATTTATAAAGTGCAGTGCTCAGAAAGGTTGGACAATTAACAACTTCTACAGTCGACTGTCAACAAAGTTAACACCATTATTTGAAATTTCTCGTGTAAACGGTAGGGTCCGCGTAGTGGGAACAACGAGCCAAAGAAATGTATGTATTTATAGATTTTGACAAAAGTTTTCCAAGTTAGTTAGTGCATCAAGTTCGGGCACCAAAGTCGGTTCAGCACAGATTTAAACAGCATAGTTATAGCAGCAATGTTTGCTACTTGCAACTGAGCAAAGAAAACATTTATGATTTATTAGCATAACAATTTATGTTAGCTGGAGAGTCTGCTCCAGCAACCCGGTTGAAGACCGACGAATGCTCACTGTAGTAAAATATTCAGCCAAAAAGGGATAATGCTAATAGAAGCCTGCCTTTGCTCTAGCCTGTCTACCGGTTTGTGAATCATTCTTCATTTTCAATATAAACTATTTGTTTCACTGCAACCTCTCCGGAGAGGGTAGAGATTGCATTGCATATTGCCATTGCATCGCGGTGCAGTGTGCTGAACTTATTCCCAATTCGGAAACACAAGACCATCAGAAAAAGGGTGACATTGACTGGCTATTTATCATACAGATTCTAAAATTACTCCGTCTGAACTGAATGTAATCGGCCTGCCCCAAGGCCATTTATTATCAACATTTTGCAAGGGCTTTCGTTTAGAAATTTGATTAGAGATTTCACATCCACCCCAGACCCCACACATAAACACTCAGTTTGACGAAATGCAACAATAAGCCTTCGCAGTGAATTCATTTAGACTGAGTCCATCTATCTTGCAAACAGGACCGGGCCAATTACATTGTATGTGGGGCGAGGATTAGCTGTCTCAATTTTTATTGTAAATGAATTCAAAAGGGAAAGACAGTCAACAGTTCATTTTATATTTTCTCCGATTACAAAATGATTGCTTTCAATATGTAAATAACGTGCCGAGGGTTGATTAACTTTGTTTTCCTGTAACCCTTTCTGTTTCTAGTAAAACAGTGTATTTTACAATTGACTACCAACGACGTTATTTCTTTTATGTGTCTAAAAAAAGGAACCAGTCAGTTCAATGTGTATCTGTAACTGTTGACTGTATTGTACTTTTAGTATGTTGTAGGATCTAATACATTTTAAACATTCATCCCAAGCCCAATACCGTCGCATCTATGTAGTAACATCCAGACAGAGTCAGAGAAACTAGAGACTTCATAAGGGAGATGATTATAAGCCGAGAGACCCTTTTCCAGTTTGGGTCACCCTACTGCGATTATGAGCATTATATAATAAATGGGTTTTGGATTTCGGAATGAAGTCACTAAGCCAAGTTAACGTACAACAGGACAAAAAATAACTTGCACGAATGCATCTAGGAGGGTAGTGCTTTTTATAAAAGGCAATGGATTACATTATGATATGACTAATGGTGATATGTTTAATTGTATTTTGCTTGAGTAGCAATACAGCTCGGTTAATGTTTGGGTGTAGTGTAACACCCCAGTCAAGATCTATTGTAAATATTATGGAAATCATCCATGCGTCTAGGGAATAACTTCATTTCCTAATCTTTCGAATTTATTACTTCAAGAGAGATATCTGTTTGTGTGAGCATTGATGTGAAAGTGTACTTTCATTTATGACTTTGGAGATGAGACGACATTAAACATTAGTTTTCAGTCTTGTCTTATCCATCGCCAAGAGAAGTGTACACAATTGAGCTTCATGGGCCGAGCATTTTGGTGTTTTGTATTCCTGTATCCTGCTGAAAACAAGATTTCGTTATTTCGTCTAAAATTGTATTTGACCTTTCACAGTGAGTCTCATACGTTCTTGCAGTGCTCATAAGTGCATTTTTCCTTAGTTGTAGCGTTTAAAAATGTATTCCAGTTATTTTAAGCTGGTTTAGTTCCATATAATATTGAAAGACAGAAAGAAGCACCCTTTCACCCTTTGTTCGACACATATGCCTTTTAGTTTGTCAGCAGGTGTGTCAACCGACACTTTAAAATGTCAAAATAACACAAAATCCCCTCCGATCCCGTGTTAGTCTTCTTAAGTGTGAGTTATTGTTATCTCTTACAGATGAGATGAGGACGATGGGAAACTCCGAGACGAAATTTTCCATCTCGGACAAGAATTAGGAAAGTTTCACAAACGTGTTAGGGTCAACACGTTTTAGTATTTCCTTAAATTAAACTTAGTACCTATATGCTGATGTTACTAAATAAGCTCAACGTAACCAAACTAAAGCTAATCGGGTGTGACTGCTGTTCCGTGTGACAAGAGTTACTCAAGTTAAATTTTACTACAAATTCATGTGAGGTCCTGCTGCTGTTCACGGGCCACATTCAGTAGTTAGTTCATTTCTTGGTGCTCACGTACAAAATAAGATAAAATATTTTACTGAAAAGTAGCACTTTTCCAAAATGTTACGTTATAACTCGAGTATAAGCAATCTGAAAATTTCAAAGAAGAAAATAAAGACTAGTTTATGAGTGTAAAAACGGTAGACACGAATCTCAATTGATATAAAATTACCTTGAAATTGAATCTTTATATATTTGAATGGGCAGGGTACAACTTTCACCGAACCAACTCGGTGGCCCAGAGTGTACTTCATGAAATGGTCAAAGGAGAAATCACTTATCTGTAAAGTACTTATCGCATAAATTTTATGACGTGCTAAAGCCCTACTGAATCTTTACGACAGTTGTATCGCTTACCTCGACCGAGTGAGTGAGACTGAAACTGAAGCAAGACGTGAGCCGGTAAACCTGTTTGCGTTTGCGAATTACTGTTTACAGCTTCTACTTAAATCTAAACCGGTGTTACGTGCAAAAGCCTGGTTTACGACTTTCGAGAAAGTTCCATGGCCGAACCAAGCAAGGCAAGGTATTTGAAATGATAATGCTAATGGATCTCAAGTTTCATTTACTTAAGGAAAGGAATTAATTATACTTCATTTTTCTTTTCATTTAACTAAAATTATCACAAATTAGTGATAATTAAATCCTACATTATTTACAGGACGACTACAATTTTTTCATTTCAATAAAGAAAAATGGGAAGTGAAATTAACTTTCGTGCTTCCAAACCAAGCCTTATTCCGACGTGCTCTAGGAACAACTATGAGAGACCGGCGAGGTCACTAACTCCCGTACCAAGTAGCATGAGCAAACCTCCGTATTATCCATCATCATCATCATCCCTCGCTGTTATTGCAAAAAGTCGTAGTCAATTTAATATAAAACGGACCCTACTCCTTGAAGGTAATAAAGAACCCCATGAGGAGACGGGAAATGCTACTACAGCTACTGGTAAGGAATCAACTGCACTCTTGAAGAAAAGTAGCCACCCCGTCCAGTTCCAGTTCTCATCATCTCCATCATCAATCTCGGTAGCGGAATTGGCTACGAAATTCTTAGAAGAGACTGTTCGGAAGTGCATCAAACCACGGATATTTCCGGTCTGTTTTCCCTTTTCTTTATGTCATTTTATTACTCTTTCATGCAGTATAATTTTTCATGACATTTCATCAATTTCCTGGGGGAGCTTTGTGTATACACGAGAATAGACCAGTGGTTTGAATGCTGTGTCTGTGTGTCTAAAAGTTGATGCTGCATAGCGTTTGGTTATGCTCTCTCTCTACACTTTATGCTGTTAAGACGACAATTCCAAAGGATAGGAAGGACCAAATGCATCTTAGCATCTTGTTGGATACACTTGTTATTATGTTATTTACGTGCATGCATGCAACCAACGACCATGAAGAAAGTTAATGTCGAGCCATTGCCGTGTGATGTACTGCTATATAACTATGGGTAATGCATCTTGTAGGGTAAAGAAATCTTTTTACAATCGGAGAAGGAAAGAAACGCAACAAAGAAAGTTAGAAGAAAGTCTTTCTCATTCAGAACATTTTATATAAAGTTAAGATTCCCTTTTTGGTAGGTAGGATTTGGGACAGCCGTGTTTATTCTGTTTGGGTGAGTAAAATAAGTGTACCAATTCTAGAGGCGTACATCAGCTAGGATTTATACTGCTTATGGCGTGAGCTTAACGGTTGTTAGAGGAATTGGAATTTCATACCTTAGCCATATGTTTTGATGATGCACTTTCCTCAAGAAACATTGCCCAGTTTCAATAATCCTCCCCTTTATGAATCACTTAGGACAAGTGCAATTGCAATGGTATATAAAAATGAAAGAAACTTCCTTGTATCATCAATTGAATAGACTTTTATAGGAAGGAGGTAATTTGATATAAACTTAAGTCTATCTATCCCAATTCCACAAGCTGACCACTCCGACTTCGAATGGATTATTTCGAATAGTACAATGCAGCAAAGCTGATGTGGATGTGAGACATAATCGTGTAATAAAGTCGAATTTCATTCCTTCTAGTGTGAGTTTGATGACTTTGGGTATTGTACTTCAGTCTGTGCAGGCTTGAATTTCTATTTTATTTTTATTTTACTGTTACTCTAATAATCGTGAGAAATAACACTACAGAAGTAGCAGTTACATACGCTCGCGTTTTATTTGCTAGCCTTGCGTATTTTATTCCCAAGTAATTTTATCTTATATACCGAACTCCACTCTAGGAAACAACTTTTAAGCATGTCATACTGTAAATTTCAAGTTTACATTTTACTTGCTGTTCCAAAATGGTATTTCCTTTAATGGCATTTAGTAAATTATCTGAAGATGCTTTTAGAATATTTTCTCCAACCGGTGCACTTTTATGACAGCTATTAGTACAGGAAACGTTTTATTTATAAAAGGCTGTATATATATAATTATAAACTATCCGTATTCATGCCAAATATTCAGCAGTCAAGTACGATTAGCAGTTACAGAAGAGAGAGAAAGAGAAAGAGATTAACAAGTCTTGTGGTAGGGCGGGTGTAGTATGCTTATTTTAATTAAAGACTTTGCAGACAAAGCCACAAGCCAACATTTGGGAATTCCACTTTGTCACAACAAATAATACATCTGACTTCCGTCTTTCTCTGGCGAAAGTTGGTTTATCCCGAGAAAATAAATAAGTAAAGGATGCTGAAAAGTGATGACATGTTGGACTTATTGTGTTTGTTATGTGTGTGAAAATAATTTAGATGGAGAGCACGTCATTCCCCTGTGAAAGAGTGCCGACGCCTTTCGTCTTCACTTCTGCAGGGCGGATTCATCATCATCGACACCAACGAGTCTTGGGACTTGACTCTTCTCCTACTACTTCCTTATCCGTCTTGAATAATGCCTCTGATATGGATAGGATCCTTCAAAGAATGGCTGTCTTCAGAGAAAGCAGGTATGTGCCCTGAATCTTTGATAAGATAGCCAAGATAGATATTAGTAGCTTTAGTCTTGGATTAGAAGAGCGGATGAACTTTCTCCAATGCTATGGTACGGTGCGTTTAGTGCATTTCTGATGATGGATTTTTACCACGATTCGTAGTACCAACCATTTCGATGGATTTCGTGCTTCTTGTCTTTAATCATCATCACTAATAATTATTACTTCTATTCGTTATTAGGGTCGATTACTTCCCTTTGTTATTCGGTTTGAAGATTTGGTCCAAAAAATAGCATAGAGAGAATTTCAATAATTGAATATTCGGGTTTAATTTCATATATTGGGATATGTTTTTTTAAATAGGATTAAACTCCGAGAAAGAGGTATAATACGGGTCTTCGGTAACGATAAATTCAGCACAACACGAGGTTTTAGGTATGTAACCCGAAAAACTGTAATAAGTAGGGTTATTTATATAATATCAAGAAAAGAAATGCATATTTTCGGATAAGGATAATAGCGGAAAGCTGAACGTTCAATAAATTACCAAAAGTGCATTTCCTAACATTAGCAGGGTTCTTGAGAGAACTATTTATGGTTGGTTTCATACCTATTTACATGACTATAATGGGATTTTTAACCGTAAAGTAAGTTCTTGCACGCGTGTTTCTTGTGCGTGTGCATTGTTTTTCCAACGCATTAAATGAAACTCTCCTCATGAATAGTACATGCATTAATGAAGTGTTCAAACTAGGTAGTTTGGTTGAGTTTAATAATACCCAGTTCATAAACTCACTGTAGTAATGTCTCAAACTTATTGTGTGTTGGAATTGCAGTAAGAATTAGATTTTCTCGGGTTTCATACCTTAAGAATGGAACGAAGTAATGGACTACGATTGGGATGAGGAATGTCCAGTTTTTTATTTCGAATAAGGTAGCGTGCTTGGAACCCATTTTTCAACACTTTATCTCTTTGATTTAGCAAGCTAGGGTTCATTCATATTATCATTAATTTGATTGTTTAAACCGAAGAACTTTGAGTGACATGTTGATTTCTTTTTGGATAAAGCAAAAAGAAAACAGTTGAAATAGGGTTTGTTCATGGCTTTGATGGGATTTTATTAAATTATGCATAAGCTTGGAAGGGCTGACAGGGAAATCTGACCAGGTAATGAGATCCGTCATGCGAATCCCAAAAATATTATACAAAAAGGCAAGCCGAAGGTTACGGGCACCTGAAACAAAGAACGTCTTACATGTGTCAAAACTAGAATGAAATACTGTTTCCATGTGGTGTTCTATTTAAATGTTTCCTTGTTTTTACGGGAGATTTATTTATGTTTGAGCTAAGTACACTAGAATATGCAATGTGAATGTAGGAGAGTTACCTCTAAATCTTTTTATAGCCATTAAACTCGAAGGAAGATGTTATCTTCCTCGAAGTCGGCGTACGAGTGATTAGAAAACCGGATGTTGGGGCATGGAGTACAGGAATGCTAGATTAAGAGTTGGTTATATTGAACGATAGTTTGTAAGAAATGCAAAATGCAGTATAGTCTTTAAAACAAGTAGCAAAATAAGCCTTATATCTTAATCTAGCTTTAATTCTTAGATTATGACCTGGTTTCGCTAATCCTGTGGAGAAATCTAAGGGAGTATTGATTAATCAAGTGCATTTTTACTTGTCGACCACCCTTCAGCTGCCAGGAAAATTTATGATAAAATTATTCATTAGAATAACATTGACTTTCGACCTGTAGGGTGAACCGGTGTATAAATCACCTGTAAGAATAAATGCCAGCCTGGAAAGTCTACTCTAAGGATTACGAGAAGGTCTTGTTATTAACCGAAATGTAAATATCGTTTATCTACCGAACAGCTCAACAAACTTGAGTCCTGGAAGAATCCGAAATGTTATGGAATAGGTTAATATTGTTTTCTATATTTATTGAGGTAATAATATATGTCATGCTTCTCCTCTCTGCTTGATCTGACCATAAAAACGGATAAACCAAGTCAAAACGGAAATAAACTGCATGCCCAAACTGTGTGCACATTACATTGTATAGTTTTTCATGCGTAAAAAGGCTATTAAAAGCAGCCAATAGTTACGATCATTGATCGTTAGCCAAACAATCCAATCCACTACGGCAAACTTCTAAATGAAATTGGACTCTGACCATAAAGTATGTACGCATTATTAAAGGTTTATTTTAATGGAATAATTCATTTCTTGCTACATACTTCCATATCTATTTTATACCTCTGTTTCTAACAGTCAGTCGGGGGAGAAAAAAGTCAATACCACAGCAATAATGATGGCTAGCTTCTTATTTTTGATAAAGGCAGGATTTAATCTCCGTGTATTTAATACGATTTGCTGGTTTTCTACAGTATTTTTTCGGAAGGAAGCCTGCTATAATCTTGTGTTCCATTACTCGTCATTGAGTGTAAGAAAATAATGTAGAGACCGTGAGACCGATAGTAATAATACTACTCATACGTTTCTTGAAATTGATAGCAATTAGATGGAACAAACTCTATTAAATTTTCTTTATTGAGAGTCATAAATCAACCAAGGCAAGGAAGGGTAATTACTGTCCACAGACAACCCAGTGAGTCCAGGAATACTTTTGCCCAACTCTACCCATCCGTATGTGTATTATAAAAAAAACCTCCAACGGGTGGTGAATATTGCATCCCTTGACAGAAAACTTTTTTCCTTAAAGATAATGTCTCCAATAATGTGAAAAGATGGGACGCTAAATGCATCTTTCCTGGTTGTGATTGGAGAATGGAACGACCAAGAAGTCAGCAGGAGGTTGCAATTAAAGATGCCTATGGTTTCTAAATGCGAAAATGAAGGGCAGAGCAGTGCAATCGCAGTGGCAAGTGCAACTAAAGATATCATAACGAAGTGGTTATTGTTTCCTTGAATAATTTTTTTAAACTAAAGAATTAACCTTCAAGTGGTATTAGCTTGGTATGTGTAACTGCTGGTCGAATGTTTCCGTTTAATCCTTTACTTAACGTAAAAAATATCCAAATAAGGTTCATTTGAAGGTTTAATCTTAAAAAAAACACAAAGGGACGCCCAGACACGGAAATGAATGTAGCGGCACATTTCATTCCATTGTATAATGTCTTACTTTAAATGACAATTTCACCCTTTCCATTCTCCCTTAGCGATGTAGAAGTGAAGTGAACGTTGGATGGAGGGAGGTAGTAAATCCCAAAGGGACAAAAACACATCTAAATTGTAAAATCTACTTCCACCTCATCTCTCTGGCTCATTTAGTCCTAACGTTATATTCCCTTATCACTATAACCTTCTTTACAGTCTAAGATTACCGTTTAAAAAATTTAAATATTTCTTTAATAAACTTCTTTCAATTCCTTTAGGGTAAAGTCTACAGCCAGGATTACCTGTTACATTAAAATTCTCAAGTTTTATTTTCCTCTGTATTATTGCATCATTATAACCTTAAGTCTAAGATTCGTTTAAAAGACATTTACATAATTTTCTACTTACAATAATAAGAAAACTCTTTAATTCACCTTTTGGGCCATTTTAAAGATTCTTCTACTCTGAAATGCATAAATCCGTAACATTGCACTGTCGTTATTATCCCAACAACAGCAACTTGATTAAGAAGTTCAAGCTTTTGCCTGCGTATGTACGAGATTTACCCTTGCTTGACTCCATTTACATTAACTTGTAATTGGACTTGTGTAAAATTTATTCTTATGCTTTAGCAGCTGAGACTTTTTAGAAATCGACGAGGGGTGAGGATAAAATATTGGCAGAGTCATTCCTTCAGATTTAGTTCGATGGGTTTTTTCCTACTCTATCTGGCATACAGCTTCTAGAGATCCTAGGAATGCATTCGGTCCTTATGCGAAGAACGATAAAAAGGACGAAGCGTACTTACGGACGTAGATACATAAGCATGACTACGGTTTGAAAAGTGATAGATGAAAAAAGTCAAGGAAGTTGTTGTTGTTGAGAAAGAACAGGAGGGAGATCTGTTCATTTTTGGTCCGGGTGCTTAGTCAAGTGTTACCTTTTCTAAGGACAAGGATACGATGAGTGCTTTCCCCATCTGAGACACATACATATCTGAGTAAAAATGGGACATAAATTGAAATTGTCATAAAATGTTCTATAAGCAATTTTTACTTGTAAGGCATTTTTTGATACAGTACATAAGTGGTCTTAATAAGCAAGAAACCTAGCTTTCTTTCCCTCCTAACTCTAAACGTGTTAGTCTAGTAGATCATTAATTTACAGTTCCAAACGGTAGATCACAACTGAGAAAGGGCTAAAAAGGTAGAACAAGAATAGAAGAAAGGGTGAAAGAAAGTCATGAAAGAAATGAAGGAACAGTTGGGAGAGTAAGAATGCTTGACAATAAACAGGAATGTATCATCGGGTCGCTTATTTTTCATACCCCTGTTACAACTCCACTCCTACTGCAAACATCTAGAAGAACTATAGGAAAAACGTGTACAAGATTTACATTCTACGTTCACTCGGTTCTTCTCCCCTGAATGACTTTTCAACTTGGAAAGATGTCATGAAAATTATCACTGTATTCAGTGTCAAAAACTTTGAGCTCTCAACTGAGTCTAGTGGGGATGGGGACGTCCCCTCTATCCTCTGTGGGTTGGGGATTGTCAGATTCTCAATTCGATCCAATTACAGTAATAATATGATGTGATATGTGTATTACTTTTATAACCGGCTTCTTGATAGAATTATGGGTTAGCTGGCGGTGAGGTGTTTGGTTGGTGACAATGAAAATTATGGTCTTGTGCAAAAGGTTTCGTAAGGAATGGATTGACGGTTTGAATCCCTCTGTTCATACGTACGGCGACTCTTTGATAAGATAAGTGAGACGGGTGCATTTTACAAGGACAAAGAAATATCATCCAGGAATATTTTCAGAGTGAACCCGATTAATTAAATGCCAGTAATAAAATGAGATGGATTAAATCTGGCTCAAGTTTATGCCACCTATAAAAGCAACTTTCACCTCGCAGCAATAAAATAATTTCGAGAGGAGTTTATTCCCTTCCACTTGAAAACCCTCTGGGGGTTAGAATATTAACAACATACATACGTGGCTTAAGTGAATAAGCACGTCAGTTTAATTTCCAAAGAGATCACATCACACCTAGCCAGCCGGCCGGGGAGCTCTCCTATTGGAATTTATGCGTTAAGAAAGAGTTTGAAAGAGTAAATAACTGGAGGCCCCCTTCACTGTAAACTCATTTCCATAATTTCGCTTAAAATTCCATGAAATGTGCTTTTCCACCCCATCGCCTTGTATTCATTTCAATATTCAAGGGGTAAAACAATCAACAATCATCTAGCTCTCTATCTGAATACTTAATCCAGTTACAGTAGATACTGCTTCCGAACATTTTTAGAGTCTTTGCTACCCCCATACATTGCTTCACTTCTTTAAGGATAACACTGAGTCTTAATTATAAGAGTTAATTTACAAGCTAGCTTTTAATTAGTTAAGCAGCAACTTGTGATGTGCATTATCTGATGACTATCGAACAAAGTATACAGTTTGGCAGGTTGGCAGCCCCTCTAAATTTTGTCTATTTGTTTCGCTCAGGAGGTCCAAGATAAGGTAAAATAGACAAGTAAGTACCGAACGTTTGAGATGATATTTTAGAAAACGTCTAAATTCATTTTTCACGCCTCCTCTGGTAAGGAAATAATGGTTATCAACGCGAAGCAATATATTCCATACTAATCCCTCGCCATTCTATGCACTGCTTGAGTATAACATAGACTAATTTCTTACCCCATCTCCTTCAAACATGCTTTATTCAATATTAAAGAGGTTTCTGCTACAAGTTGAAAAATGTAAGGGTTGAGAATGTAATATTGACTTGGGTGAATACAGTTGCCTAAGTAAATAAAACCGAGAGCAAACCGTCAAATCAAGTGTTTCTCCACCAAAATCTCAAGGGATCATCCCTAAATCTAACCACAAAAAACCTTACTACTACTCAAACCCTTGCTTTTGCTAAATTCATGCCCCCGTGTATCTACAGAACGTGAAGCCACTTAACTGAGCTCGGATAAAGTAGCTGGTGGTATTGTCTGTTGAGTAGAGTAGTGAGTCAAAGTGGCTTAACTTAAAGGAAGGGTGATCCATTAGTTAGCATCACTAAAGCCAAGACTAATCGTCGAAGTCAACTCGTTTTGTTCACTTTTCTGTAAATAAGAAGTACCCACACTCAACATATATACAGAGAGGCAGACAAGGCAGTGCGAGGGCTTGTCAATGTTCGTAGTAGTGATGAGACCAACTACTATGGTGGTATGAGATATTGCCTTTAGCTCTGTGGATGTGTTGTGAAATCCCAAATGTGACCTCATTGATTGATTGATCCTTACGTACACTGCACTTTTGCTGCATTTCCTCCGTTTTTTGGGTGTAGGGATGCTGCAGGGATCGTTTTGGTTGTCCTCCTGTGAGAGTATAAAAATGCCAACAGAAGGAAACATCATCTTCAGACATCTACAACTAACGGGATGGGAGGAGACCTTAATTAGATAAAGTTTTTTTCTCTTACTATCTCTCTCCTTACAATTATTACTGTACACAGCTCCCTTTTGCTCCTAATGAAGAAGTGGGTCTGGGATGTGATGCTACTTCTTCTAGGAAAGTTAGAAGTTTCTCTTAGTCAGTTGCATCAAGTTCGGAGAAATTCATCTCCTCAGGGTTACTCAGAGTCCCCATTGGGTTGCAGGATCAGACGATACAGTGTGTAGGAGGTAAGAGGTACATGGTAAAAGAGACATTGAACGAGACCGTGTACGGAAAAAAGTATACGCAGTTTAGCTCGTGGGTTGAAATCTCTGGTATGGGAGTGCAAGTCCATTTACTGTATTAGCTCCCTATCTCGCCTGGTCTTGGCATGTGGCCAATATCATCAATGTAATTATCGGAGGAATAAAACTAAGAGTGTGTTCTATTGAAAGAAAACTGGCCATTAGTATGCTCACAAGTTAAGCCAGTCCTTAATTCATGGGATGGGAACTGTCAATGAGTGTAAGGTATGATCTAACTTGCCCTAAATCTTAATATAACTCCACCTAAGAAAGTTACTTTCACAGAATTTTGAATAAATCTTGAGAAACTCGTTACAAGCTAAGGCCTTAGGTTATCGTATCATTGCATAAAAGGACTATTTTACTGTTCTAATTTAACCTAACCGAGCAAGAGTTGGTTAACTTGGAAATTATTTGGCTCCAAGTTGGCCAGCCAAGATGGCAATCCCACCATTCATTCATCAGATTTCATTAGTTGATAACGGAAGATTGCTGTCAGTTGGTGAAAGTATGGGATCATAAGATCCTATCTGTCGATGAGGTTGACGATCAGCAGACTCTTTACTGCAATTTTGGCTTGGATCTGGATCGAAAAATCAACCATACCAACCCACCGCCTATCCTCACTAAAAGCTTGGAGGAGGGTGAGCAGTTTTAGAAGAGTAGATTACAATTTACAACAACACTTTCCACCCGCATGGTAGTCTTAACCTAGGCCCCCCAATAAAAGGCTTTCCCTTTTTATGTTTCTAAAAATCAGCTAGCCAATTTATAGCTCTACATTACCTACAACGAATATTTATTATTGGCATAAAATCAGTTTCACCGATCTCCCCTTCCTTCATCTTTGAGGCATTTTGTTAAGTGTCCACGAGAGATTTGTCCCATAACTAATCAACTCCCTTCCTCCTTAAAACACCAATACTATTGCCCAGCTAATAAGGGAGATAAGCTAAATTACTCATTGTGATGATCATCAACGCCTCAAGGAGATGATTGCTTGGGAAGGACCGTACTATGTCCATGACTCGGTGATGATGATGATTCCGATAAAAACTACAATTTGGATGGTGATGATGATGAGGGTAAACAATAATGGTCCAAGTGCGTGTAGAACCAGGTCCCTTTCTACTAATATCTTCCCAAGACTGATTATTACTTGAAGAAGTAACGGAGACTTACTTATAACGTACCAAATCCTGTCCTTTTGGTTCTCCTTTCATATTTCATTATTGAGACTCAAGGAAAAAGATGAGGATGAAAAGATTCTATTGGCCACCATTGGGAAATAATGCAGGATCCTGGCCTTTCTTCCTTCATTTTCAGTACTAAAGAAGTGTTCAGTTAACTTAACTCACTCTCTCCTTGCATTCTAGCTGATCGATAGTTTAGTTTTTTCCTCTCTACTACCGGTACCTACATGGTCATGTGGCATTGCGTATAACTTTCCTTACCCAGCTAACTACTAAGTAAGAAGCAAAGGAAGTTTGCGAAGGGCCAAGGCTAAGAAAAGATGAAGAAAAATTTCTTAGTCTTCCCTCGTCCTTTGTTGCTAGACTGGAGACTAGACTACGTACATATAGCACTAACGTGGAGATGAGGGATGGGATTGAACCTGCTGAAGTAAAGCATAAGAGATGCTGCTTGAGTGAACTGAAGGGTTATCCTATCTTATTACCTCCCACCAACAACGTGATTCGAATTGTTATGTGCTGACAATCAAAAAGTACTGAATGTCTCTTCTAAATTTATACAACCAAGCAAGACTTCTTATAGCTATTGAAGTACATCCTCGTGCATGATTCTCTTCCTGTTTTCCGCTTCATACAATTGATAGCCTTTTGGAGATGCTGAAACGTTCCGGCTCTTATGAACCGGCATGCAGAATTGGCAGGCGTTGGCTGCCAGGCAGGAATGAAGTCCGTCTGCATTCAAAATATTGATGAATTCTCTTTTTTCTTCTGGTGAAAAATGTATAGTAAAGTGAAAGTTTGGCTGAAGGAAAGGTTTGAAGTTTGGGTGAGAGATGCAAGTGAAAGCGGAGAAAGAATACGGAACGAGTGGAGAAATTGACTTCAGGCATGTTAGATATTGCTTAGTACGTATGAATGGTGGGTTTCTAGTCCTTCATACTGAGCGTAGTTCATTTTGTTGCTTCGCTTGGGTAAGTTTTGATGCAGTTTGTTGCATTCCTAGCAGTCGATAAGGTTGAAGTAAAGTTTTGGACAGGATGTTGACTGAACATAGTTTAGTTGTTTTAGACATTTTTCAGTTGGCTGACGCAATAAGTTTTATTAGCTGGTCAGGATTTTATGTTTACTGTTTGGAAAGTTTAGTTTACTCAAAGTTTTAATCGGTGCTTTATTTACACTGAAGTAGAGAGTTTTATAGAAATTGAATTGGTGAAATGAGTTGATAATTTGACGTGAGTTTGATTTATATAGTAAGTGGCCGAAACTATTTTACAAGATTTAAAGCAACACGTGAAACTTCTCGATCATAAAGCACCGGATTTCTCTGTTTAATTCCTCTGGGTCTTTAATGTTTACATGTGCATTGGTGGTAAAATACTATTGAAAGATGCGTGTTTACTTCATACTCTTTAATTTGAATCGGGTATCTAATTGTCATTAAATTTTAACTTCCATTCCCCACATCGTTTCTCTTGAACCGTTTTTTGCCAATCTTTACGAGCGATGAATACACAACATACTATAAACATGCAATACTTTAACTCCAGTAACAAGAATAACTCAAAAGAGGTAAAAAAAAGTAAGATTTAAATCCTCTAAATCTTCAACTTTAAACGTTTCTAGTTTTTATCCTACTCCACAGTCACAGTAGCCAACTATGTAGTAGTAGAAGCAAAAACATTTAGCAAAGCCAAAAGATGCTCACTTTTAGTTTTCAACAGAGCGAAACTCATAACGAGCTGAAGACTGGTGGATATGCGTCAACTGCGTATGATTAAGGATTTTTTACGTTCAGTTGACAACACCGAAAACTACTTCATTTCTTATTCTAAATCTTTTGCATGTCAAACCTCGTTCTAGATTAACCACCATACCAGGTGTAGAGTTCTAGTAATACATCCAAGCAAATCTTTCGCATAGTCTCACATCATATCTGGAGAAATTCTATTTCTATAATCAAACTACGCTAGCTAACGATATACAGCAAGTATTATTTAGTAAGTTGTTGGAAATTTCAGGCTGTAATAGTAAAGTGCTTATTGTTGGCAGTTTATTATCATGATGTTGTATAAACCCATGGAAAGCACCCGGTTTTGTCCATGTGAGATCGACTACGGTACGTCGGTAGGTGCGTGCGGTTTGCATTTAGCTTTGCTTGCTATACATAAACATTGGCAAAGCTAGCATGCGCTTGTAGTCAGTTTTCTAATCCCAACTTGAATCAGATCGGAGTTTCTTTGGTTGGAGTAACACATAAGGGATCCAGCACCCAGGTTTGGTTTGGTATAAAGTTCTGGAGACTTTTTCTCCGTTTCTCATCGTCTTATAAGACATCTTGCACCTCGCACCGATCCACTCCCTACTCACTACATCCTGCACCGTTTAGCCTGTCAGCCTGCATTTGCCTGTCCTTTCTTGTATGCATATCGTGCAAAGTTTTCAACGGTTTGTTCTCCACACTTATATCTCATCGGATTCTTAGTTAACTTGTCTCCGATCCAAGGGAGGTTAGAACAATTGGGAAGAAATTAACTTGAACAAGTTAACTTGCTGGTGTGTGAGGAAGCTTTCTCTTGATGGTTGCAGCTTTATTGAAACATTTGTAAATGTGTTAAGATATAGTGAAGACTGTGAACCAGGGCTAGTTTCTGTATGGTGTAGTAGTTATCTCATTTTGCCTCAGTTTAATAAGCAAGATATCCTTGGATTGAAAAAAGGTAAACCTTTTGGAGTTAATAAAATGAGACTTGATAAAGAAGACTTAGATATTGAAAATCCCTTTTGACAACTGTTCCTTTAACGGTACTGAGCACGATAGAAACTTTGTAAATATTAACATTTGGTTGTTCGGTGGACTGGTTGACTCAAAGATTAGAGAAAGCGTGTATTATTATTAAATTTTGTGTAAATACATGTGCAACGGCTGCAACTACTACGACCAATAGTACAGCTTCCCCAACAAGCTGCTGTGAAATTGAGACTTGTCATTAATCACACTGTTAAAGCGAACCTACTTCTAGATTTGAGATTACCAATGTTTAAGGTGTAAATACAGTGTTAACACGAAGATGCAATAATTCTTCCATCTTGCTCGGTTAGCAGTAAACATTTCGGCTTGATCAACACTTCTTGCGGTTTACTAACTTTGTTTGATTTATAAATACTGTAAGGATGGTAATATCTATTTATTAGTGAGGGGAAAGATAGATTTGCACACTTTGCTTATAATCTACCTTTTGGATCGCTCTCGATGTGTTGGTAAGTTTTGCATCTTAATACCATTCTTTGTGGTTGTTTCCTTTAATTTCTGAGGGATTCAGCATTCCCTCAGATGTCTTCAATTTGACTAATCGTAACAAAATTGTGCACCCATACTTTCTACAGAAACTCTTGTTCAATAGGCATTCCAGAAATGTAGATGCAAAGAGGAGGCAAGGGTAAAAATCTCAAAAGCCTCAATCAACTAGGATTAAGTTTGAAGGTAGATATACAAATCCATGCAATAAATAAGATAAAAATAAAGATGCAAATGAAGGGGTTGTGGTTACAGATGATGAGAGTGAGGATTGAGTGATTGATAATTGGATCTGGATAGGATTGAGATGAGGCAGGAGTCGAGTGTAGTATTAAAGAGAAACAGGGGTGAATTTTCACAGAACTAAGCAAATCAAGGGTCTGTTCGACTATGGCTATTCAGTAGGATTCAAGTAGTAAAATGAAAAAGTAGTAGTTGGTATTGCTTTCTCTGTTGAATGCCATGAAATTAATGTTAAATCAGAGTTACGTCTTCGTGGCAGCCAGCATAGCATAGCACCTTGTGCAGATTATAACTTAGTTCAAATAGTAACTTCATTCCAGAATTCCAGCTGGGTGCACTAAGACACCCATTCATTACCTTCTCGGCTTCTGTTTGGATAATAATAATAATCTGAACTTGATTCGATATTTAACAAAAGCCTTCCTTAGTTCCTTTCTTCTTTAGTATCAGCTTGGATTATAAGCATGATGCGTCCATAGTTAGATACATGCATCAGATTTTAGGCCAGAACTCCTGGGTAGATTTAATGTGGGCTTAGCATTTCATTTGGAAATGTGTTTTGTGTGTAAAAGTAAGTTATGTACTTCCCTAGCACCAACTACTCAGTTTCTTTCTTATAATGTCAACGATATCTCGAATAGTACACAATATACCCTTCACTGCTGGCTGATACTTGTATTAACGAAACTGATGATGATGGTGTGGATATCATGGGTGCTTTTTTCGGGTGGCTTTATAGCTGGATTAATTTAATGGGGATTGCTGCTCTCACAGTTCTTCCCTTCCCTCCTCCCTCTCTTCCTGGAAGATAAATAAGGCTATTTTAACCCAAAATTTATCATGATAAGATTAAACTGTACAACTTAACTTTACTTAACACAAAGCTTCTTTCGTCCCTGAGTCCTGCCAGCCTTTCTTCCTTTGATACTTTCTATATTAGCTTGCTCCGGCTCGTACGTAATCCTAAACTTTACTTCCATCCATCCAACAGATCTGCTGACCTTTTGTCTCTGTCATCATCATCCTATTAGCAGAACTACTTTTAACTATGAAGGAGGTAACGATTCACAAGGCAAGCAGTCCACGTTACCTAACGTATAATTCTGAAAGTTAGATATTAGTATAGTCAGTAGTTGTAGTGGTATATGAAAAACTTAAAGGTCACATCTGCTCTCATCTTCAGCTACTTTGAACCAAAACGCAAGCTTTCTGAGACATTCTTCTTACTCTGAGTATTTGGCTACACCAGAAGAATAGGTAATAAGCTTGGAAACTTGACTTAAGAGCTGGAGTTAAAAACTAACAAAAGCAAAGAATACTAGCAGAGCAGTTTTTGTAGCTAGCTAGTTCTTCAGATCTGGCTGCGTAAAGAAAGGAGTAAAAGACAGAAGCAGTAAATTAGACGAGGACAAGGTGACATGACTTTCACGAAAGTTAATTTGTCGAGCATGCCAATTAGCTTGGAAGAAACGAATCGAAAATGTTGAGTACAGTTTTCTTAGCGAGTCTTTTACTTGATATTTCGTCACTTTCGGGCTGTATACTACTAGTCCAATGACGCATGAAGTTCTGTTCTTAGATATTATTCTAAAGAAAAAGTAGAAAGGAATTGGAAGGGTATAAGTTACTCGATTGGCAAATAAACGACCCGTTGTGATGGAATTCTTTAATAAGGAAATGTTTCCAAAAGGTGGTCCTGCACTGTAATTTACAACACTCATAAATGGTAGAGGAAACCTCACGTTACCATTTTATGTATGTGTTTTGTACTTAGCACAGGCATGCACATATTATAGTTTTATTTTATATTACGTCTACAGTATGGCAGGAATAAGCACGACTGTACTTGCTTCCTAAGAAAGTAAGTACTATCTGATGTGTCATATATTTATCACTGTGAAAGCAGGCTGTCCAAAGCTACGACGGATATTATATAACTGTAGGAACTCAAAGAATTCAAAGTATCTCTGCAGAAAAAGTAGACCAACCGTGGTAAACATCCTTTCTCAATAATATTATGGCATAGAAAAGCTCTAGCTCTAGTCCTAATACTAGTAATAAAACCATAAATGGCTAAGCTGCGTACTTTATTTTGCAAACAAAATCGCAGGCCATAAAACTGTTTTATGTCGACGAGAAAATCCACTGATGTAAAGCATATGGTTGTACTTAAAGTAAATTTAATACAGTTTAATTTAATAGATGTAGTCTTAGTTAGGGTTTTTTGCTAGGATCGAGTGAGTTATTGCCACTTAAAGTCCATTTTATCCCAACAAGAGAAAGTACATGTAGCACAAGAAGTGAAGCATTACTCCTTACGAGGGTATTCACTTTGAAGGAAGACACCGAAGAAAAACAGTCTTCTGGACAGGGTCCGTTTTGCGGAAGTAATATTGTAAAAAGAAAGCAGGCCAACGGCCAAAAACCGTTTCAATAGAATCCGGTGAAAGCTTTAACAACGGGAATGTTCTCGGTCGGTGGAATTTGAGTAAAACAAGCAAGAGATATAACTCTTCAGTAGTTTTTATTAGGCATGGTGTATTCTGCCTTGTCTCAATAAATCGTTAAAATTGATTCTTGTTGGAAGTTAGAAGTAGTTGAACAGGTTAAATTAAAACGTCTGATTTAGCTAAAGCACCTACGGTAAAATACTAAGTAGTACTGAATAGAAATATTTTTTTGCAAAAGAAAATAAATCAGCTAGCAATTTCATAAATTCCATCAGAGCAGGTTTCTCTGTAACCTGGCGAAGGAAGAATCTCCAGAAAAAGAATTGGAAACTCTTCCGGCTAAATCACTCATCTTGTGCTTGATTTATCAACAATAAATGAAAATGTTGATCTGAAACTACGATAAAAACACCTCTTAGCCAATTTCATAAATGGGATTTTGATGTTTCCTCCCTCTCATCTTGCTCAAGTTGAGTGGTGTTGCCTCTTATGCGTACTACGGTGACGGTAGCAGTAGCATTTTTTTCTTCGTATTTAATTCTAGGTAATCCTCTTGCACTTATATATCTTAGCTTTATTCCAACTGTTACGAGAATATATTCAGTTCCAACTACGGATCCTAGTAGCATCCGTTTAAAGCTTTACTCATGACGTGTCGAATTATACTGTAACTGTGCAAGGTTTAAATTTGAATGCTAGAACCCAATCAGAACGGATACTTATTTTCGTCACAATACACACTCAACTTTAACTTGGATCCTCAAAGTTTCACTGGGTAGGTTTTGCAGAATCTTGTCCGTTTGTGGCCTTTTGACACCTAAATATGTCATTCAAAAGCATTCCTTACACTAACCTCTTTTCTATAAGAAAAGCAAGGGTTTGAAGTTGAGAAGAGATATGTGGCTTAGTGTTTTAGGCATATTGTAAAACGTAATAGTATGCATATAATAACATTTGAAATCTTAGCCTGTGGAAGCCTAATTTATCTTTATTGAGACTAAAAGTGTACGAAAATGGAAAGAAGCAGATGTCTGCCCTATCATAATCGATCCATGAAGCAAAACAAGATCTTCCTTGTGGAAAGAATATGCGATGGAGTAATAACAATACCCAAATTGCAACTACTTATACACACTTGGTTAAGTAGTAATTCGAGACATGGGAAGCCTTTTTACGCAAAGCACTTTGGTTATAATAGAATACACAAAAGATTGTCTTTTCATAGATAGAAGCTCTTTTATGTCTCAAACAAGTTGATTACAAGGCGAAAGAATGTCCATTAAACTTTTTTTGCATGTCTTCAAATGCTTATTACCCGGCATACTATCTATAAAAAATATTGCAGACTTAGAATACCTCGGTACGGCTCACATTTACGACCAAGTTGGTAAGAGAGCCTGTAAGAGATGCCTCAGGCATACAACTTTATGAGAAGAAATATCGATTAAGAGTGCAATGCAGAGCATCATAAGAATTGATCCAATCTCTCCTTTTCTCCTACCACAAATAGCTACTTACATACTTTTAAGTTTATACTGCGGAAGAAAGGGATCCTGATATCATGTAATGTCTCTTAAAAATTTGATAGTTTATAAAAAAGAAGGCAGGTATTGCATTTTGTCTAGAAAAGTAAAACATCCCTAAAGAATTTCTAGCTTAATATTAGTAAGAGCCAGTCGTACCAAACTCAGGGTTTTGCATGTTTGATAAAATGTGGGGAAAGTATTAGACTGCCTTACTACATTGTACTTGATGCATTAATAAAGCTTTTTATCTTTTACAGCCTCTTTATGAAGTTGTTTGCGATAAGTAATGAGCTATACTCGTATAAAGTGATTACTAATAAATACTCTTGGGGAGGTATCGACCTCCTGCTTTGGCTGTAGATTCCTTAATAGCAGCAGTATTTGGTAAAAGTACCCTTATTCCAAGGTGAATTTCTTTTTGTTATTGAATGGAAAATAACCTCTCTTGGTTCGATTTAAGTCTGAAATAAGGGGAGTATTCAAGTGAGAATTGCTTTATTTTGAGGAGTTGAAGGAGAAGGGCTGATTAAACTTTTTGGTTGGTCTTTGCAAGGTGCTTTTCGTGCACAAAATTCATTATAAAGGCATAAGCATCTCTGTACAAGTTAAGTACAGATGCATATAATGTTTGAATGGAAAGAAAACATCTACCAAAAATCTTTCATTTCAACTCTCGCATTTCTGTAATGGCCTGCGGAGGTGAATAAGACCAATGCTGCGGATGCTGAGCCAAAGCTAAAAGATTCTATTCCAAAATCTTTGGTTTATTGATTCTTTAGACACAGTTATTGTTTTCTTCTTCCAGGTTATTCGTTAACGAAATTGATTGTTTTGAAAAAGTATGCAATATTAGCAAAACCTTTTTCAAATGAAATGAAATTGGATTTTGTATGGCATTTTATGCTTTTTAATTCCCAGCAGAAAAAGTTAAACAGAGATTTCGAAAAATTTATATTTGAAGAAGGATTTTACTACATTATTCATACCATAAACGATCAAAGTTTGAGATTTAGTAAAACCTTCGCAGACGCTATTCCAATTCCCCTAAAATTCCAAGGGCTTTGTTACAAATCCCGTTGATATTTATCTTTCGTTGTGCCTAGAGGGTGTCATCAGATTTTGGCCGAGAAAGTTTCTCTACTAAACCAATCTCTGGAATACAACTTAAATTTCCATCCACTAACCAGTTTGACTACTACCGAGATATGCGAAGAGATATTTAAAGCCAACAATCTCCTATTTTTACTAGATAGACTGCATGCACTCTATAGTTTCCTTCGTTGCACCATTAAATCCATAAGTTTAAAATTCAAAGCCACCATTCCACTTTCATGCTCAAGCACGAAGTAAATCTGATGAAATATAAAAATACCTTCTGTTGTGAAAGCATAGAACTCATGGAAATCGAATGGCCAGCTTTCCGTTTCGAAAACAGTAGGATTTAAAGTCAAGAGCTTGAACTCATTTATCTGGTTGATCCGTCCGTTTTACTTGCATCGCGGTGCAGTAGCTCTAAATCCGAAATCAAAATCTAACCCCAACTCTCCCTCTCGTCTATGAATTGTATAAGTATTTTATGTGGAGAAATGCTACCAAAATACTTGGAATTTAAAGACCGTGGTCAAGCATACAAATCGAGTGAGGGATTTGGAGGATTGAAAAGTCTTCTGAGGGGACTCGGACATTGGATTCTGTACCTATTCATGTAATATGAGCATCGAATCGTTGTCTTTATAGAATAAATCCTTTAGCGCAGTTTAAGTCATAGTATCATAATATGCAGGTATAGTGGGGTATGTAGTTTTTCTCCAAATCAAAATTTATTACCGGTGACTTTCTAGAATGCACGTTAGATTATTTACATAAGTTCCTTCTAGGTATGCCTGTTTAGATTTTGAAGTGTGTGTGCAAGCTGACGGTCACAATGTTTTGTATTTATTTGTCATCAAGGGATGAGACCTAGAGGATCACAGGACCAGTAGTGGGGGTTTGACTGAGGCATAAAACAATGCTGAAAGATATTCTTCGTTCAATTGACAATCACAAGGAACGCTACACTTGACATTTGTTCATATTAAGTTCAGACGATCGGGTTCTTCTCCTGTAGTTGTACTTGACTATGGATTTTTTTTGTTTCTTAGGTGCTGGGAAATCCCAGTGTAGGATTTAGAAAAGATGTAAGAGGGAGATCGAACCGACATTTGAGCTAAACCGCATGCATTGGCTTTGACGATTTAGGGACCAAATAAAGTACTTTTTGATAAAAGGTCATGCGAAAGCAGAATTTATCTAGAAGGGCTACGGAAGATTTACATTTTGTGACATACGGTATTTCCACTTTGTCTTTTTAAGTGTACCTTACTCATATGTGGCGGATGTTAGGCATTGATTGTTGTTGTGTAAAATAAAAGTTAAATATTGTTATTCGTTACAGTTTCTCAGGAAAAATATCATTATATTTAGTGACACTTCCTTCTTAAATGCCGATTTAGACACAACTGAACTGCGAGACATCAAAGATCGGAAAGTTTTTCATTCACCCTAAAAATAAATGTAAGGTTTAGTTGTTTGCAAAAACTCTGTCTGGCTTGGTGTATCATCCAATCCATCGTCGGGTAATGTTATTCTTGTCTAGCTTACTGAATTGACTGTATGCAATCTGTATCTATTGTCGGAAATGGTTTATGAGGCGTGAAATTTTAATTGGCATCGACTCAGGGCATTTATTTTTCTCGGGAGCTTTTTTTTAACGAAGTCTTGATAGTTGATACTTAAACTTATACGTTTTCTATCATTTGAATTTTATTTACTACACCCACACAACCCTTGTAAGTGCTTTATGATGGTTCGTTAGATGCATGGTGGAAGTAGATCTTAAAAACCTTAAAGAAATGGCAAATTATTCGCACCATATTTGACTATATTAGACTCTCGAAGAAATAAGGATAAAGAATAGTTTACTCCGTTCTATGCGGCGTAATATAGGCAGTAACTCGTTTCCTTTGTTTGGTCAACAAATTATTACTACCCATTTTTCATGGCAGATTATGAAAGTCGTAGCAAGGTTTGTAGAGAGAAAGAGTACCCTGTTGATCTTCATAAAACCATAAAATAAACTTGGGCCTTACTTCTTCCAGTATTTTTAGTGCCGTTTGTCATAAACATGACATTAGCACTTCAGAAGGGTACATGCAGTGGTCCTAGTCTTGTGCAGATAAACTTAGTTCTGAATACTCACTCCATATATTTCAGTAGTACGAACTAGGCACAAGTTAATTCCACTCCAATGTGTGAATAGTCGGGTCATTAGAAAAACCGTCAAAATATAAAGGGCTGCTACCGTAATACGTGTGGTTAACTTAGCTTTGAATGTGATACTTAAGAAGCCCATTTATTTCCTCTCTCCCATGCAACCTCCGTAAGAATATAAGTCAAGTCATTCGATCTGCTATTCGGCCCATTTGACTGCTCAACTAATGAATGCAACGCTTTGAAAGATAAACACAAATATTTAAGATGCGATTTACAGGGAAGTAAAAACAATAAGTAAATTAAGAAAAAAACCTTTTAAATTTTACTTAATGCCTCAGATGGATATTTTACGATGCTTCCCAGAAAGGTTGTAAAACTGCAGTTAAAATTTTTTGTGAGCTGTGTGGCTATACATTTTTCCCAAACGGAATCAAGAATGATAGTGAAGAAATTAAAAGTGCAGTCTCTATGCAAGTTAACAGCAGTGAAAATAAAAGAAAAGTTTTATATAAATTTTGAGTTTTAAACCCAATTTTTACTCGTAATCATAGGTTAGATTGGCCGCATCCGAACACTTCCAAATAGTAGGCTACATGCACACTTTAAAGTGAGTTGGGGTTGAGACGCTTTTAGTCCTACGAATTGAATGTTATCGACTTCGAGTCTATTCTTGACGGTCTCTAAGGAGCAATAGGGTTGATGATAGATACAACCGAACATATGCCATTAGGCTCAAATGTCAAGTTAAGGATCTTGAAGATCCTCTACCGTTAAAATGACAACAGTCACTACCATTCATGTTTCTACTAATATATTAAGATCTAATAGATTTACTACTAGAAATGACGTTGCAAGCAAGTGAACGTAATATACATTCAACAAAAAATCCATCCTGTTCAGAACCATACATCATTCAAATTGAATAAACATTTTTTTTTTCAAATAAAAACGATCAAAAAAAGTCATAAGTTAAGCTTGTATTTTATTTTTGATCCTATTCGTACGTACTATGGCATCCTAACAAACTTCAGTCTCTTTCAATAATTGTTTCAGATCTGCAGCAGCTGTATCAACCTCTTGTCTCAGGCTTGCCATGATGAGCAACAACATGGGGACAAACGGTTTTTCTCCTGCTAAAAAGTGTCAGAACAATCAGGCAGATTTTGCCTCAACGTTGAAAAAATGGAGTGCACCCATCCCACCAATACTTTCCAGAAAGCTGGGACGGAACTCGGACTCTCCTCTGGGAAAAGTGAGTTGTGACCGTTCAAATTATATTTTATAGAGCCTGTAACATTTATATAGTAGATAGCCCATTTAAAACTTTATCCTTGAGCTTAAACTGTACAGGTCGTTAAACAGGGTTAGAGTTTACAATTCAAAGGACTCGAATTGCACGTTAGAAATTATTAATACTGTAATACAGAAGCACAGGACAGAGAATGATAAAATTCCTTAGTGGGAGCCAGAATTTGATCACTGCAATAAATAGTGTCATCATAACCCATTTGTATTAATCCAGCTTGAAAGCCTCCCTTTATTAGTCCATAAGAATATTTATAGCTTTTGCATAGTTTATTTCATGAAAGTTGCGGCAGGGAAAAGGGGGAATCGAAAAGTTCAGTTGATAGTTGACGGTGACACACGTCTGAGTCGTCTATCTATGCAAGATGAAATGACTTTTGGCATAAAAACCTCTTTTGATCTCCAAGTACTGTACAGCTACTGCTGCTGGCTGTCTGAAAGACGTTATCAAACGTGTACCTATCTCTCATGTGCCGGCCCGTCTACCCGGGATTTATACTACCAGGGAAATCTCTGCTTTTTGTCCTACTGGATAATTTAATAGGCGAGTTGAGAGGGTCGAGGGGGAGGGGGAGGGGGAGGACAGCCGGAAATCCTGAAATATTGCTGTAGACCAGATAAATTTATTACTCAATGGTGGGCTTCAATTTTGCAAAAAGATTATATCTCACTAAGAGCAAGAGATTGATTTGGGTGATTGCGTGCAACGGAAAAAATCCACCGATTCCAACATTAATTTTAGAATTTTTTCAAGCATTCATTTATCGCTTTAAATGGAGGAACTTTTACGTGCTTACTGGGAAATAACTCCAATTAAAAACGATGTAGGACTGTAGGAGCAATACGCACGAGAATCATCTTGGGAAAAGAAAGTCCCATAAAAATACTATAAAATGTCATCTGCATGTATGAATGAATCTAGAGAGTGGTGCAGTAATGTGATATGATGACCTCTGAAAATGATTACAAAATGGGACGGTATAGTAATGGTTCTTTCTGAGAGGAAATCTGCACCAAAAAAGGTTCACTTCAGATTTCGGCAAAATGTTTATAGATCGTAAAAGTTAGCAAACGTTACGACCATAACGTGAATTCAGCTCTATATCTTACAAACTAACATAAAGGTTACACAACTTCATTCTTCTGAACTAAGCTCGTTGAGTTCCCAAGTCTGATATTTGCCTGTGTTATAAAAGTAATAGAATAGAAGACTCAGGAAGGCATAGGTACTCATAGTTAGTAATTGTAATACACAAACTACCCAACGGAAGGGACGGAAATGCCCGCGTTGGTAATAAAGCCAGCGGAGTCCATATCTTTGAGTCATCTTAGAATGACATGAGTGGTGAAATTGCACTCAGGATTATGAGGACAGACGACAAGCTCACAATCAGTGGAGCAGATTTAACTACCTACAACATTATGCCATGAGGACCACTCTACTAGGCCTACCCACATACCCTTCCTTGACGCGTGTTAAACAATGCCAGTGACAAAGTATAAATGGAAAAGTTGGATAATGTGAATGGGAGAAGGGTCCCATACTATTCTTAAGGACTTTGGAGGTTTTGTTGTTAGTTGGATCACTGAAGGACTGTTTAATAATCTATAGAATACAAAGTTTGGTTGAATGGTAGTATGAATGAATGACCTTTAATTCAATGTGTAACTTCAAGGATAATGACCTGATGAAAGGGTCAGAGTCAGACCTGCCATTTACAGTAAGATCTATGCATGATAATTATTTAAGTCTTTTTGGTAAGTACGTTACTTTAAAGACCCATAGGATAAAATGTCTCTTAAGAAGTAAATTTGAGTCTCAAAATTCAAGGGGGCAAATGATTACTCTAATTTGTTTTTATATCATCTGTACAATATACATGATTGCAGCGTATTTATCTGTAGTTTAGAATCGTTATTATACCCTTAAGAGAAGGGTATTTTCTTGATTTGAATCTTTTCTTGGAAAGTTTAGCCATAAAACCATTTTACCCTAAGCATTTTATAAGCCATGAAGAAAAGGAAGGGGTGGATAATTTTGGGTAACTCATCTTTCCATCTTTAAAGCATAAAGTACTCTTACTTAAGTTTCTAAAGACTCTATACTTAACTAGGGAAAATGTCTCTTCAGAAATCCTTGATTTGTGCAAGAGAGTAGTAGTAGCCAAGTTTAGATAATCTAAGAAATTAAGGAACCGTAAGCAGTAAAACTTGCAGCAGGAAGATATATGCATAACATCTTAACTGTTTTATATGGCGAGCGGTATTAAAGCAACATTATTACCTTAATGTCCTTCCATTATAACTCGTATTAAAGCTTTCCTTATTAAATGAGTATTAAGTTCGATAATGGATCTTTAGTTGGTGGTGGTAGTGGCTTTTTCAATAGAAAATGTTTTACTGGAAAAGAACTCTGCCTTTTTTTTCTTGCCTTTGATTCGTGACTTAAATTCTTCCAGAGGATTTTGGCTTTCACGTCAAATTAAATTTTTCTCTCCGAAACTCATCTTTGCTTGCAGTCTGACATTAACATGTTTTAGATCTGAGAGAAATACGGAAAAGCATGTTGATAATGGATGGAAAAAAGAAAATGCTGGTTGGTAAGTAAGTAAGTGTGCAACAGACATTTCCCGTGAGAGATTCATCTAAAGAAACAACAGTACTCTTACGAGAGATCAATAGTTTTCATATTATTCGTACATATCTTTCCAACAACTCCAGAGTTTTTTGTCTCCTGTCCCTCATGATGCATTACAGCCATACTTTATCCTTGTCTTTGTCGCATGGTAAGATCAAGACAGTGTAAATACCAGGGAATTGCATTATTATTACCACACACACATGCTACGCCGTTAGTGTTCTGGTTTTTATTTGTAAGCAGACATCTTACAAAGCCATGTACATTTAGCGTTTTTATAAATACACGAGCCGTGTAGACGGCCTACACGGCGTTGCTTGTGTTTCGTCTTATCATGAAAATAATAGGCTAAAATATAAAAGCTAACTTCGTCAGGACTTTGGGAAGCAATTGTTAAATCTTTTTCGAATGTATGAAATGAACACCGACAAAATAACCCGGTGCGCAAGGATCACAAATTGTACCACGTTTTGGCAAAACGGTTTAAAATTGGGGGTTTTGTTCTCTCTCACTTCCCAGTTTTAAAATCATAGCCCACAGTAATACACCCATTTAGATGGGCTTTACAGGCTACATTCAAATTGTAGATTAAAATAAAATTATTATGAAAAAAACCAAATACAGCCAGCAGCATAAAAAGTGGATAGTGGGAGTACTAAAATACTGCTACTTTGTAGTATATTTCCAAACCGCAAAATACACAATTTGCTCCCCGAAATCCCTATTTCGTGCTAAACTAAAACTCAAGATCTCACCTAGAGCTAGATAATGTTCACTTTGCTGCATTAGTCTAGCAAATGCTACGATCAGCTTGTCCAGGTCCATTAACAACTTTCTCGCATCATTTACGCTAGAAAATGTACACACTTGTGAGTATGAAATGGCAACGGCAAATTCCATCCAAACAACATAACATGCTCATCCTTCGAATGACATATTATGTACACTAAAGTAGGCAAAGCTGCTGCATGAACGCACGCACTTAGAAACATGACTTACCTAGAAACTACGCAATTTAACTTTTTTTGGCATACTTTGGGTGATGAAATACTTTTAGGTCCATATTTAGCCAGTCTTGTGTAGAAAGTACTGATCCATGTTGATATATCAACTATCTATCCACCGCATAATTCCACAATACGATTTAGTGTAAATGGTTTAGGAAAAGATTTAAATTTAAATTCCGAAATCGTTTTAAATCCGTATGCTGTGTAGCAGTTCTGTTCTTTGCCTCTGTCTGTGGTTCTTGCATCTAGTTCTATTCCTAAAAAGTTAACTCTGACTCTTTCAATGTTTTCCAAGCCGACGAGAAAGGCAATATAGACAGAGGGATATTATATTCATGAGATTCATTTCGTAAACATGAGGTTAGTTTCCACCATACATAGAATATACTTTCCCCATTCTGTAGCATATTTGAATACGAAGAGTTATTTAGCCCGGTTATATTATATACTATACAATATGCATGAGTGGAAAAAAGACTGACTGGCTTGGCTAGATTCGTAAATCCAGGAATAAAATGTATTTTATACAATGTAATGCAATATAAAATAGCGGGTGAAAGTGAGGAGAGGGTGAATTTAGGAAAAAAGTGAACAAAATCATTTCCACTCTGATTCAAGTTTAAGAGTGTTGGATTTGGCAGGGATATAAGGAATTGTAGTTTTACAGGGAGAAAGTAGGAAAAGTATCGTCCTTTCGTTTCCTTGTTGTGAGGGACACAAAGCCTACTTAAAATTCTGGACCGTTTATGTACATCGCCATGCTATTTTTTACGTGCAATCGGCTCATCCAAACTCATCTGGGTTTTTTGTTCTCCGTTATATATTATTATCAGGGAGCTTGACTGGCTTTCTTTCTCCTTTTTTAAGTTTGACATTAGCTAGACTATTTACTTCAGCTAGATGAAGGGAGAACAATAGAATGCATAGAGAGAATGGAGATTGGCTGTGTATTAGATACAACTTACTGTAAAAGTAAAGGGATGATAGAAGACACTTAGCTATATGAGATGAGGAGGCGGTTTCAGATTCTTATATTTTTTCGATGGGAAAGTAGTCTTCCTTGAAGACGGAAAAATAATGCATCTTTATCCCATAAAATACAACCAAGTGCATCTTGGGATTTATTCTTGCAACGTCTTCTTTTCTGCTCCTTGAAACATATTAGATGAAGGCAATGCATATCATTGAAGAATGGTAAAACTCTGATGCACTTTCTTACACAACTTTCTCCTCAACTTTAAATCTGGTCTTCGATACTGTCTTGCATACTAATAGAGCTGCAGTTTATAGATACAATACATCTATACTTCTTGCCTGCAACAATATTCTACAAAGATCTATGAAAATCCATGGCTTGCTATAGTTAACTTTTTATCAACACCAGGAACATATTTTGATTTCTTACTTTTTCAAACACCATATAAACTTTCGTGAAAAAAGTAGTTTTGGGGTGGTAGTAACTTTAAAATATAACTGACATCATTTCATAGTGTCGTGGCGTTGATATTTTAAAACCCGATATACCCGTCCTGACATAACCAATGCATTTTAATTTCCAGCATAAGTGTATAGCTTGTGTTCAAGCCAGTACATGGCCCTTTTCATATCATAGACTAAAAATACCAACATGACTTTTGCATTTAAAAGGTTAACATTCCTTTCTCGAGAATAGCAATTGTGATTTCAGTACTAGAAACAGTATAAAAATAGGAATAAGAGCGTTGCTCTAAAAAATATATAAATCACAAAGATATACGCTCTACCTACGTGTACGTGACTTCCTGATGAAACGACAACCTGAGCCTCGATTGAAATTTCAGAAGGTAAATCTGTGCACCGTTGCATTCCTCCAGTGCAATAATAAAACATGCGTAGCATAATATGAATTGTTTCCTTCCTTCCGTTGTTCCTCTGCTCACGTAGAAGAATGCCCGAACTTCTACTTTATATTCCCAAAACTTAAACTATAGAAATAAATATTTTTCTGCTCGTACAGTTTCCTTTGATAGACTTCCTCCAGTTTTGGCAATTATGAAGGGTAATTCTTGGCGGATAGTGGGATTTAGTTGGGGAAAGCGGAAAAGAATTTCACCATAAACGGGAGCGAATCCTGTTGTAGCTATACGCAATGTTACATTTTATCGGTAGGAAAGGTACTTGTTATAATACTGTGAATAACATCCTAAAACAGTGATGATGGTAGGCGGTAGGGAAACGAATAAGGTGGTGAGTTGGATTTCGTTTTCATTACCCCTGATTAGTATGCATTCCTTGATCCCAAAGATAATCAAAGAAGCCAGAACCCGTGGAGAGTTTAAGTAACGAACTCAACGTCAGATCCTTTGTAATAAATTCCATCCGCCCCACACAGAACCGTATCAGTATAGTACTGCGTAAACGGAATATTTTATGCTTTAACTTTAACACAATGTGTAGTGGTATGCTTTATGGATAGAAGGTACATTACGTATTTTAAAATAGGTATTAGTTTAAAGAGTAATAGAGCTAGGAAGAAAGGTACCTAGGTGGTAATAAAACTCCCGAATCAGCCACCTTGACTAATAGCAACTGTGGAAGGTAGATTAAAGGTAGTAATAATCAGCGAGGTACAAAAATAGGTACTGTATTATTACACAGTTAATTTAATTCTGATGGGAATAAGAACTCCACCTTTCTTCCGACAATTGGGATTGGGATTGGAAATAGAAATAATATTATTTAAATTAATGGGAAATTTGGGATTATCATCTTGTTGGGTGGGATTGCTAGACTTTACATTGGAGAAGATAGGTTGTGGATTATTTATGCACTTCATAGGACAAGACAAGGTAACATATCCTAAGACTGACAATAAATCAGGAAATCGTCGACTGTAAATGATACTTAATCAAGCATGGTCTCACCATGAAATTAGCGTCGCCGTCGTGAAACTGTATTCACACGGTGGTATGATGATTACCACGATATGGCTCTGAACATGTTCCTTCCTCCAAGACTTTGTTGCAACAGTGCAAGTGAGAAAAGTCTCACTTAATGTTTTCTCGGATGAAGCACTTGTTTTTTTATCCAATATCTTAGAAGTATCATATCCAATTTTACCACGCTGTAAGAAAGCAACTAAGGATTTATTGAAATTGAAACGTTTAACCCTTCTCAAATAAATTTTTCTTCAAGCGCTTTTATACCTTGGTAGGAAATCCAATCACAAAAACAAACTTTAAGGAAATAAATCACATCTTGTGCCATATTCACCCCTGTCCGTAACTACAAGGTGTGTCTTTTCTTCAGGTTTATCGTTAGCTTTTCCTATTCCTGTAAGATATCCTATCTCAGTTCCTGTTTTAGAATGGTATGAATATTGTGAAATAATAATAAGGAAGGACGTCATGAAAACCTTGCAGAAGAGAAATGTTCCTTGACTCAATGATTGATAGTTGAAGATGCAATCAGAGTGAAAAAGAGTTGAAAAAGTGGTTGAGAGAGTGAGAGATCATTTTATAGTATTACACCTATGTGCTCCAAAACCAATAGCAATAGAAAGAATAGGGAAACACCCTACATATTCAGTTATAGAATTATATCCAGGTTGTATTTATTACCTCTGCGAGACGCGACTCCCAAACTCTCAAATCTCATCTCCGTTCTGACACATGAATAGTAAGATGAATCATAGTTTTATTTTCGTGGTTGCACTTCCTCGTCTTATTGTTAAGATGTGTGTCTATGTAATATGCAAACTACCCACCGTTTCCGCCTATGCTTCCCGTTTTGTATTATTCCAAGAAATAAATGTGAATCAGGATTTCCTTTCCTTTCCTTGCTCCTGTGTTAATGTTGAGGTAAAGCATTCTTTTTTACAGCAGATACATTCATATCTTTTAGCTTGAATTTTATACTCTTGTAGACGCAAGGTTCATAATCTAACAAAGGGGTATCCTCTCTCGCTCTGTCTATCTATTCTTATTTATGCCCACAATTCAATGCTGAAGTGGTTTGAATGAGTGAGTGAAGAGGAACCTTAGAGAGTAAAAAATGTGTGCTCAAGGTTGAAAGATTGTTTTGATATATTTTGACACTGACTGGGAGATGTGTTATTATTATTACTGGTTGGTGGATGTGTGATTTGATATGAAGAGCAAAGCAGCATGCAGAAGCAACAACAACCACCACCGATGGTTTACTTTGCTTTATTTTGCTTTCACCCTCAGCAAGGGGCGAAGAGGGTCTTTGTGTTACTTAGAGAAATTGCACTTTTCAGCTCACAGCAAACCAAATAGAAAAGTAAGCTTACTTGTTAAGCATAGAACAGTTCAAGTAGAGATAGAAGAGTGTAGGAACTGGTGGCGTTGAAGTGACAATAGGCCACGTAATAATCTATTATGGAAAGTTAAGATTGCGTTGTATACGCTGTAAAAGAGGGATAGTAACCGATATGGGAAAAAGTTTTAGGAATTTTTGTTAAGTGTATCTTCGACAGTTGCGTAAGTGCATTAGAATCTACGACATAACGTTGAGTCGTTTAAGTACCTTATATATTGATTATAAGTTTGTACGGAATAAGGGATGGTTTAGTTCAGAGGCTGTGTATATGCCATGTTCGTCCTTTCATCATGAGACTTCCCTGAGTGGGTGATGATAAATTTCTTAATTCTAAAGTTAAACTTGGAGAAACTGGAGATAATGTTGACAACTGGTCTTATTAAGCCGTGCTTTCCTTTAGAGACTGTAGAGTAGGAGTTTATGTTATGCTAGATGCTATGTTTCTAAAGTAGGATATTCTCGAGAAAGTATCTCCGAGAAGGGGGTAGGGTTTCTACCCGGTGTTGATCTTGGTTTGAGTCTTCTTAGTTGGATTTGTCCCATAAAAGCCGGGTGCATTGATTTCCTTCTCTCAAACTTGGGTCCCAGATGGTCATAATCTAGAAAGCAGGGGGTCTCCACTTTATGGGCTTGGATTGAAAACTTTTTTATATTAGACTTCGCCAACGTCCGCCTTCTACTCCTTAGCTTGAACGTAAATGGTATAAAGTGGTAGAATAAAGTTCCCACTACCATTCGAAAAATAACTATATAATACTATTAGTAGTCGTAGGGTTATGCTAGTGGTAGTAGTAATAGTAATTCCTGTAGCCGTTTTTGAGAAATATCGATCTAAAAATTTCCAGATTTTCCCATTTCATTCACGATTGAAGATGTTTGTCTCATTTTCGAATCCCTTTTGGTATCAGAAAAGAGCCAAAAATCTTTTGTTTCCTAAAAGTTTACCATCTGATGCCCGAATCCATTCATTCAATCTTGTACGTACACAATGCAACCTGATGTATAAAACAGTCCTAAGGCGATGCGATGCCAATGCAATGTCATACTAATGCGTAGTATGCGGCACCCATGGTCCGTTTCGCCGGAGTAAAGCCTGTGTTCGAGAACAGGACACGGCGATGCATTATGTATTTCTGTCGTGTCATGTCATATCCTTGTTTCTGGTTTGTGATTGTTCCTCAACCCGCACATTGTCTAAATGGCTTCTTTTGTTTGTGCTTGGCGATGACGACCTTTCATGTATCTACCGTATGAAGAGTCTTTATGCTTCGACGTATGCAATAAAAGACAGAAATTTCATGCTGGTCGTTTTATGACTCTCACAGTGTAAGCGTAGTCGCTTACAAAGTTGCTTGGGGGTAAACTTAAGGAATTTAGCAAACAACATGCGTGTCCCAAAAACGTACTTTGTTGCTGCTTAGGTAATAAAATACTGGATATATTTTGTACAAGAGGAGCATAAGGAACCTACTTGGGTGTAGAATAAAGGACAATTTATTGAATTTATACACTTTTAAAACATGCGTTCATCCACCCGTTGTTATCTTGAGTTGAAGACCGAAAACTGTAAGGATTGTGATTTGATTCCTTTCGACAAACCTATGACTCTTGAGGGGCCAGAAATGTTCGATTGGGTCCAACAATCCTGCAGAAATAACGTGCCGTTTCTATAACAACCAAGCATTAAAGGGGCTATGGGTGCGTTGGAATAGAAGTGTCATTGCCAAGGGTGGTGGTGGGATCTATCTTGTGTGTCGATTTTACAATTATTTGGAAAGTAAAGTCGAGAGCCCATTAAGCCTTCGAAGGATGACATTGAAAGAACATAGAATAGGAAGGTTCATTTCGGGGAAAGCACATTTGGTTATATTGTTTGGATACCCATGAAGTTAGGAGAAAGTCAGCTTTGGGAAGTTTAGGTAGATTCGGGTTACTCCGCTATCAAGTGTTTTCTCAACGATTGGACATTTTCCATCTCACTTCAAATTCATGACGGGTTTGGTTGCCGTTTTGGCATCATTAGAATCAATAAATGAGACAAGTCAATGTTGACTTCGAACTATGAGTGTAAATCTCTTAAAGAGAATACTCACTTTAAACATCTAATTCTTATGCGGTTAGTGGGATGCTGCTACACTAGGCTTATCCGAGCTGCAAACACTTGCTCTCAGGCCTGGCATCAGTTTCAGTTTCCGGTTAGATGATCTCTCTCTGCACTGTATACATAGCAAGAGTTTCAAGCTTTTTGTTGTCTCTTGCGTCCTCATTTCAAATTCATTCCATCGAGATCGAGAGAAGATTTTATTTTACTTCAATGGCTGGTATTCTGAATAATAATGCTTTAGCTTTAGCTACTTTAAAATGCTTTGGATAGACCAAAACGGCATAAACAATAGTAATTGAAAATATATTCGAATGCAGTGAGATAGAAAGCTTATTGGTTAGTTTAAGGGATAAATACCACTTCATGATTGAACGGCAAAAGTTCATTACTGTTCCATAATTGGTCAGCTAGTCGAGACAGAAGTTATGTACCGTGTAGCTTTTTTGTAAATCTTAAAACACGAAAAGTCGAGTACCCAAAAATATTCTTAAGATTTTTGTCTATGTTTTTAAAGAATGTTTTGTATTATTTATAGGTAAAAGTTATGCTCCGAGTTTGTGAGATTCCGGATGAAGTAAGCGGAAGCGGAATCCTTGGGGTAGACCAGAGAAGGAAGCAGGTGACCCTCATCGACCCAGGAGGGACAACTTCTAATGGGATCACTCCCGAGGAAAGACGTGTTGGGGTCTCTGCACCTAAGATGTTTGCATTCGATGAGATTTTCGGTGAAGATGACGACCAGGTTGGGCATTACATACATCAAAGCTATTTCATATTTCTTTCTTAAATCACATAACTACAGAAAATACAAACATGTTCAATGCCACTCTTGAAATCTTCATATGAAACTACAACAGCTTCCCCTACAAACGTCTAATATATAAACGGACAATGTAAGACCAACGAGTATGTTTTACAAGGAGAAAGACCCAGGATAACTAAAGAATAAGCGTATTACTGCAATGCAATACATACTTTGAGGACAAAATCAGATTTGCTACGTTTCAGTTACCTCACTTCTTTTACTCTGCATTCGCATCAAACTCAAACTTAACTGAACGTTGCAGTTAAAAAAGGTTTGGGAAGTTTAGTAGGCTCAAGAAAATCCTCTGTGATTGGCTAACGCTTTAAATCTCCTGAAGATCATAGGGAACGTGATGTATGATAGTTCGTTCTAAAGGTAAAATCGGCTTAAGTTAAGTTACCGTTACTAGACACACAGTAAGATGAAACTTTCACCCTCAAGACTGAATGAACGACAGGCCGAGGTTGAGGTTGACTTGTACAGGAAATCTGACGACTTTGCCTTTTCTCATCGTAAACCATCAAATCTCATCCCCATGATCTATCTTTTGGTCTTGTTTAATACCTTTTTATTCCTCTTCCCTTCCCCTTAAATCTAGCACAAGCTCGGCTAAGACAGTGTAATATAAAGCACATGCCAATCCACGTTTTCAGCATTTTATTATAAGCTAACAGAGCCAAAGATCCCGAGCTGTTATTATCAACTTCAGAACTGTTATACTTTAAAGCACCGTAGCAGTAACAGTACTTTCGTTGAGATAGTACTATTTGACAATAAGATATGAAACGCCATGAATAAAGGGCACCTTTTGTTTCCAGGTTTTGAGTAGTTCTATGACAAAATGATGACTATGACACACGAAATCTATTCTTATTATTTCTTCAGATATTATCATCATCTGATCCCATCAACTGAGCTCTTATCCTTTAATACTCCCAGCATAAAATGTTAGTAGCTTTCCTATTAATATACTTCAGTTCAGCCTTCAGGATTGTTAAAAAAAACTAATAGAGTATGGGTATGAATAATGGGAAATAAAATCTTTTGTTTCCCCTTCTTCAATATTAAAAGTTCTTTTCCTCGTTCATCTCGGACACGGGGAGTTTTATGACCTTTCCAAGCCAGATGACGACTTTTGCATTGCGTTCGTTGGCTCTACCGAAAAGCGTTCGAAAGAGAATATAAACTGAACAGAATGATAATATTATGAAGGATCTAATTCTAAATGACAGCTTGGAGATTTTGATTTTTTTACCAAACAAATCCATATGCAATCGACAATGACTGAATGCATTTTTTCTCTTCACTTCCATCGTCTTCCTTCTATCAATCAAACGTTATAAAGGGGAATCTTGGTACATTTAAAAAAAACGTGAAAAATAAGTTGCCAATTCGTAATAAAAGGAAGTTAACACAGAACAAAAGGTTAAGTGAGAGGGTTACTTTACAACAATACAGAGAATGGAAAGTAATCCAAGTGGGATACATGGAATGGGCCGTCTATAAAAAATCCAGTTCTTTCAGAGTTCATTTTATTCGTGGAAACAAGTTTTTTATAACCTTACATTCTTCTGGAACTTCGTTATAGAGCTCTAGTCTAGAGTCAATTTGGAAACCTTTGCAGCCTAGGAAGATGTAGAAGTAAGATATAACTGGAGAGAGAGAGAGCGGAGGGATGATTTATTTCCAAGCAGATATGAGCCGGGTGCCCTTTTCCGATTCAATATGTGTTCCGTCGCATATTCATTACGAATTATTGTCCTCTTGAGACAGATTATTGCACCAAATCATAAACTACACACAGAACAGAGTTCAACTTAACTCAACCTGTGAGTTGCATTCTAAAGTTTTGCTCTTGGTAGACAGACTATGCATTAACTCGACTGCTAGTACTATTATATGGTGCTCTTTATGCTGGATATTTTAGGGTTCTCTCGTTTTAGCTGGCTGAACGATCTTCAATGGTATATGCTACATATTTTTTACTTTACAACCCTACAAAGTGAACTTCTCCCCTTAACTCTTTATCTCCTCGAGTCAAAATTTTTTATGTGCCATTTTCCTCTTCCGGATTACAAGTACTCTGACCCAACGGTACTAAGTGCTTTCCCTTACTTTCACCATTGTCTTATTGCGTAAGGGCAACTACTATTTGGTACCTTACCAAACGTCTACGGTTAAATATGTTGAAACCTCACAACTCCTCTTAGCTATACAACTTGAAACTCAAATGTATTCGTGATACTTTAATTATTTTTCCTTTCAGATTTTAGGGATCATTTTCACCAAAAATTATTTTTGTAAATCGTCGTTTATGCTGCGATGAACCTTAAAGAATCTATCGCAATAAATTGATGTACGTCCTTTGAAATAACGTTTATGAAAGCAGATTTTAAAGAAAAGAAAGAGTTTCTGTAGAGTTTTATTTGTCTTACCTTTGGAAAGGGAACGGTGGTTATGTGAAGGATCGATTGTTCCCATTTATAAAGTATAAATGACATAAATCTCTACTGGATGGAGAAAATTTATAAAGCATTCTACTTTCACTCTCTAAAAAGACTTCGAGAAGGGCTTTTGATGGGTAAATCCCAAAAGTATGACTAAAGTGACACTTCTGGCTCAAGCCTGCTGTCAACTTTTGGCATATGAGTGACGACTTATGATTTCCTTTCGAGTAACAGTCTAAACCTAGTCTATAATCTGGTTATCACATAGTCACTGATCTGGAAAATTTCTTTCTTTCATGATCATTTTTCTAACAAAGTTGTAATACAATTTTCAAGCGGTTTATTGAATAAAGAATATCATTTTATGAGCATGAATGAATAAATTAAATGATAAAACGCTGAACTAATTCACCGTTTTTTCTTTGGAAAGAATAACTTTGGCGTAATGTGATTTAAATATTTAATTAAATTTATAAAAACCTGCCCAGGAAAGAATTACTACCATTCTGTACTAGTAGACTGAATGAGTATGCTTTTTATAAAATCGCAAAACTTAGTGTCAGTCTAAAAGAAGTTAAGTTGAGACTGTCTTTATTTTTCATTCTATTAGCCCATCTGGTTTTGATGGTTTCACTTTCGCAAATTTAGTATTCCATGCAAGGAGAGTGGTATAAGTTAGAAACAAAATAATGAATAAATGTTCTTCTTAATCAAGACCAGTTGGAGCTGAATTATGCTCAACTTTCCTTTTGTATGACTTTAAATTACTGAAGCAAGGCTTACACAGTATTAATCTAAAACAGCATGGCGGAGAAAACACATTTATAAATGATAAGAAGAAAGTTTGAGGATGAGTTGAAGTAACAAGTGTTTTTAATATGCAAAACAGGCTGAAATATGTTCCGCATCTGCTGCCGAGTTGGTTGCCTCTGTCGTTGGTGGTGAAGATGGATGCTTGGTCTCATTAGGATACTGCAGTTCAGGTTAGTTAATCTAGAAAAAGCTCTTGAGATACTTTTCTCTTCATTAATCCTATATTCGTTACTGGCTGCCAACATAACACGTCATTCTAACTGAGTTATCTCGATAAGTCTCGCTTTAAAGAGAGAATGAAATAGAAAATGTCAAAATCAGGGATGGGAGCTAGTAAAAAGCTCACCGTTCCTGTTAATTAGAAAAAAATATGGAGAAACCTAAAATAAAGTGATGAGACTTTCGTATGCGAAGAAGACGTAATTGACTACCTGTCTTTGTAATTGACGTTTTTGCTTGCTCCTCTGCTGCTGTAAGATATTTTGCTGTAAGAACTTAAGCTAGCCATTTATAATCATTAGTACATGTATAAAGTGATGATATCTTGAAAGTTGTCAACTTCATATTAAAACTTCTCTGATTCTATAACTATAACATTCTGCTTGAAAATATTCTAACTTTTAAAATGTGTTAGTTTTAAGAACTTTTGCTAATGTCTTCTATTTTATTGTATGTTTAGCATTCATATTTATTAATATTCACTGAATTAGCTGTCGCTCTCGTGCTACAAAGAGATCAACTCTGTATAAAATTACTTTCGAAAGTTGGAAAATTGAAAGAGCATCAATAACATGTAGATTCCATTTCTGTAAAGAAGGTTTTGAAAGAATTCTTTCTAAAGTAGAATGAGCTTGCCAAAGAATAGAAAGTTGATTGGTAGGAATACTATTGCATTTGGCATGTATTATCATTCCATGTAATGCAATGTAGGGAAGAAGCAAACAATGTTTGGGAAACCAGCGAACCAAAAAATGGGAGCGGTGCCTACAGCCATTTCCTGGCTATTTAAATCAATTCAGGAGCAAAAGCAGAAAACGGGCTCCCGTTTCTCGGTCCGAATTTCCGCCATTGAGGTTACCGGCGGTTCTGGACATGAAGTTATCAACGATTTACTACTTCCCTTTGTCAATGGTAAGATTCCAATTTATTCTTCAACCTATCAACCACTTTTTATTCTCTTTCTTAACTCTAACCACAAACCAACTTATTCTGATCCATGAAATCTTCGGGTAAACGCATGCAGTATAGGGCCTTTCTGCTAAAATATTTTCAATCTCAATCCCAGATAAACTCTCTTACAGGAAAAAACAAACCCAAGCTACTTTCATAATGCTATTTTAGCTAATCAATGTGCATCCGAGAAACACACACAAGTCAAAGAACTTATTTCTAACTCCTCCAATTTTAGTAGTCAAAATGTACCACTGCATTGAGCTTATGAGTAGGGAAGTTGTACTAATTTAGCTCTTGAAATGAGCGTGTGTCTGCTGATGACTTTCAGTAACGCATTGAGCACCCCTCGCGTAATGATGATCATATCATGAGACGAAAGTCGGTAAGGTGCATATAAGAGAGCGTCTGAAGTTATAAGTTCTATAGAAAGCAAGGCAGAGAAAGTCTAGCATTGCAATTGCATGGTGAAAGTTAAGTGGAAAATTTTGTCTGAAAAAAATGTATTAAGCTGGCAAGATGCATTTCTAGAGTTCTCCGGATCATTTAAGAGAAGATGCCAGATGTGAGGAAAGATTTCTGCGACCGATTACTATCCGAATTGAATACCCTCTTCAAAAAGTTCAGTTCTATGACATGAGTACCTTCCTAAAGTTACTTATCCCTGTTGATGTATACATTTCTTTATAAGAACTTCATCTGAACGGTGTACTACCTCAGCCAACAGTGATACTAACTACACAAGGCAGCAGCGTATAAGTGTAAATAGGCTTTCGTAAGTTAGTAAGTGTTCAGCTTGAAGAACAGAAAGATCTTAAAGAGAAAGAAGACATGGTAAAGTAACTTGAAAGATGGTGAGACGAAATCTTAAGAAAGTTCGTAGGAAGGTTGCTGGTTCACATTAACTCTCCAACGATAAGGGGATCCGATCCGAGAAAATTTAATTTAGAAACTCCCATGTATAACTTAAAGTTTTAATTCAACTTTTATTCCTTGGGATTCAGTTGGGAGATTTGAGACAGCCTGAAGGGACTTCTTTAACTATCCTTACATTTGTATAACTACTTACCAGTGCTCAGTGTCTCTGTAGGAAATATTTTGCTTTATCAAGAGGTTGGCCTAAGTTAAATAGACGGACATAAGTAGAAGCTGATACTAATGTTAGGGAAGGAAGTAATGTCATCTCATCGTGTCTTATTTCGTTGTCTCATGTCAAGAAAACATAGGTTCTTTGAATTCGTTCCTTTTTTGCATTTTCTCTCTGTGTTTGACTTTCTGCATTTGTTTAGTCATCTTTCTAGCTGGCTTAAAGCCACGTTAGAGTAATCAGGGTGGAATTTTACGACTCTGGTTTGCATTGCTTACTATTTCCTTAGATTGAATCTCTGTTTATAGTATCACATTTCGGTAGAAGTTGACAAGGGTTATGATATAGCGTCTTATCTTGAGTTGTAAATAGTAACAACTTTCCTCATCTCAAACTTTATCGTTTAATTATGTCAATGAATAACGTCATGTCGGCACGTATCCCAGTGAATTTCCAAACATTTAAGGGCAAATTTCTTGATTCAATATTCAAAAACGGATTGCAAAGATCCTAGACCCAGTAATGTCAATAATGGCAATATATTGCCCAGAACTGATTGAATTTGAATTGAATCTGTTTAGAAATGCAAATAACGTTCATTCTCCCGATCATTCATGACAAGCAGACACCTTTCAGCCTTAGAAATTCAATTTGATCTATATCACGATTTTCTAGACGGGGATCAGTCGCCCGGAGCGTATTTATTGGATAGTACTGGCAGTGGCTCCAGATCAGGAAAAAGTGTCAACGCTGCTCCGTTATTGAATACGGTGAGTGAAGTCCGGGCTCCGAATCCGGAAACAGCAGGCTTTTATTTGGACGCTGCCTTGGATTCTATCCACTCACAGGAGGATGGGTTCAGTGGACATTTTGTGTTTACAATACACGTCTACCAGTACTCCATCGATAAAAATGGAAAGGGTGGTAAGTCAATTGAAAGCTGATTTACATAAATGTACTCACCACCCGCACCCTATTTCCTGCAGGAATACCATGAAACTATGCAGTGTGAAAAGTTACACTTTCACTACAAATTATAGGGTTACGGTGATCAAATATCCCTCAGTAAAAAAGCAGATGGGTAACCGGCACCCGAGCGTGTAATCAAGTGGAAAATATGTAATTAATCGTCAATCCTAACTGCTCAATCGGTTTAATTTATAGAGAAGGTTTTAACGTGGCTTCACACCCACATTACATAAGTTTACGTTTGTTAAACTGATTAATTATAGAAGCACAACGCAAGTAAAATGATGCACAGCTTGAATAGCATCTCTTTCAGTTGCAAGGTTGATATTTAGAACTGAACTACCCTATATGGTGTACTGAAATTGCCCGTAGTAGTTTCTTAGCATGCAAGATCTTATACTTGTACCAATAATATTTTAAGGCTAATTTCACTCAACTCTCCCCCCTCCCCTCAGGGTAAGTGTTATCCATTACCACGTCAATTGCTTGATCCCTCAGAAAATTGGATGTGTCCAAAAGGTAGTAATGAATGATGAAATGGATGTGGGTTGATAAATCGTTTTTTGATAGCGTCAGGTTCCAACTGAATGAGCCGAACTTTCCCCAATTGCTACTTTATTTTAACTTAGTGTTATTTATGTTTTTCTAACAGTAAGCTTGTGGTATGAAATATGCTCCGGAACGCATTTCCAGAAATTGAAATCAATAGTAAAGAGTATTGCTAAATTGCTTTCTCTTTTTCATTTGACTAGTTGTCGGAGGAAGGAGCAGGCTACATTGTGTTTTACTCGGGAACGGATCACCTTCAATATCGGTGTTAAGTGGACTACTATTGGCCGTTTTGAATGGACAACGGCACCTTCCCTCGAGGTAATTTTTAAATGGGTTAAAAAGCTGACCTTTTACATTGCATTAACCTAAATATCTGATGTTAAACCTTTAGTTCTACAAAATTACATTAATAGTGTTCCCTATAGTGTATTTCGTGGTATACATTTTTGTAAAGTATCTTTTTTATTAGCAGCCATTACCAAGAAAGCTGCCTACTTTTCAGGGCTATTAAAATTAGCATACCAAATGCAAACTTTCCCATCATGATTCCATAATAAAAGCAGTGGCACATTGTCTTTTTATTCAAATAGGATAATACTTCTAGGGATCATTGCCACTACTTTGAGATTAGCATCATAGATCCAAGCAAATGTCAAGCTAATCCTTATAAAAGTTTTATCACCAACCAGCCTACGAGCTCATCCTCTAACTAATCCATAAACGGTCATTCCATTATCACTCTAAAAGCCATCCGCCCATAAAAACCTCAAATAATTCACTACTTGTACTAACAACCTTTCTCCAGACCCAAACCCTTTTCCTGGTTATGTCCTCATGAATACACACAACAAGCAATTCGTACAAAAGGTAGTATTATACGTAGAGACCTTGTTGGTATGAAGTTTGGTCTAGGTCAGCCTGTGAAAGTCCTGTATTCTGATTCCGCATAGCAGTCAAGTATAATAGAGTCATGTCTTCACATTTGGGGGACATTATACTCAACAAAATGGAATCTATGACCCATTCTATGAGCCTTTTGTGGTTTTTTCTTCCATACATTCAGCAACCATTCCAAATTGGGTGCTATCTTAAGGGAATGCTTGGGCTCGTTGACATGCCGGGCTGTTGTGATGATCCATGTCACCAATTCTCACTCCCGTTATGCTGAGACACTGGCTGCATTACAATTGGGATCTAGAGTCCATCGACTCAGGAGAAGTCGGAGACTTAAGGTAAGCTAAAACAGCGTGCCTTATCCGCAAGTCTTTTTTTAGCAATGGCTCAAGAAGATACACTCCATCTTTAGCCAAATCTGTGACAAAATTAACGGTGAAAGAAGAAAGACTGATGATTAGATTAGGAAGCTGCCAAACATTTTATACTAGAGTGCTAAGGGCTCAGCTAGTCTGAAAAAATACAAAAGCTTTCTGTGCATGAAAAACAATTTCTCCTTTATTTTTGGTATGGCCTCGGCAGTAAATTTTATAAATCATGCTTACAATTATGCTGGAAGTTTATTGGCACCTGACATGGCAAAGTTATATGTGCTAAAATATATCTTATGTTATGGCTACTTTGATGCTATATACTTGACAGCAAGCAAACTGAGGGGAATGAAGTTAGTGACGCGAGCTGATGAAATATAAACAAGATAAGATGATTAGAAGTAGCAATATACAACGAGGAAAAGATTGGATATCAGGAAACTAAGGCGTCAGTCAGGGGGAAATAAATGGATAAGAAAGCTAGGAAACGGGAACACATAAGATACATTTCTGGAAAGAAATAAGACAATGATGAAGAACGAAAGGCTTGAGACTGTCTCAGTGACAGTTGATGAGTAGTCGGAGCTAATTGATGATTCTAGTTTCCTTAGCTGTGTCATTTGAGTGGAAGGAAAGAATGAACCCATGCATGCTTATCTTATTCCCTGTGTATTGTACACTTCGTTATAAAGTGTATCTAGCAATAAATAATTATTGTTCTACTTGACTTTCTTCTCTGAAAGATGGGAAGTGTCGGTTCAGGGACGGGTTCTGGAGGCAGTTCCGGAGGGTCAGGTGAAGAAATGCGGAACGGACTTGCGACAAGCAATCAAGTTGGTGAAGGCGAAACTGGAAGTTCGGATATCGACCCTTCGTCATCGGAACAATCATGTGATACCGTAATCTATTTAGGACCTTCTATAGATGAAGCCACGGATGGTGAACATCCTCCGGTCTATTTACCATCCTTGGAAACAACTTCGGGAGAAAAGTAAGGGGAATGTAAAAATGTTTAGTTTAGAAATGAACATGTAGGCTGAAAGGGAGACTTTACAGAAAAATTCCTCTAAATGGAGGACAATAGTAGCATAAACCTTAATGTTATACAGAGGGAGTAAAATATCCATAATGGGATGGTGATGAAAACTCAAAACTTTTATAATAATATTCTTCTCGCTTTTATTTATGATTATATTCCCATGAAGTAGCTGTTAGTGGAAGTGTTTTGAAGCAAAGTAAATGATCAAGGGTAGCAAAACGCTTAAAGTCTAACTAAACAACCCTGCTCAACAACTTCGTAAAGGCTTTATTATGACTAATGCAATTTCTGTGTTCTTTTCCATTACATTTTCAGTGGTTGCGAGACAAAAATTGTACCCTCTAAATGTCCCCTTCTAAACGGTCCTCCACCAAAGACTAAGAGTCCTAAGCCAAAGTCATCTAAACAAGGATCTGACGGAGGATCCTCAGCTACGGGAATGAATACTAAATCCGAAGAAAAATGGGTAGACGGTCCAAAAGTTTCGAATGCCAAGTACCGTCAGTTACAAAATCAAATAGCCAACAATGGCACTCCGTCACCTAAGAAAAAGAGTGAGACATGGATAGACGGTCCTGCAGCTTCCAGAGTTAGTCATCAAGCAAGTAACTTTCCAAGTCCGAAAAAAGTCCCCAACTTACATTCTCATCAGCAGCAAAAAGTTATGAGAGGAGGGGCAGGATTTTTGGGAAGTAATGGATCTTCAGTAGACCCCTGTTGTATCAGTTCTACGAAGGCTGAAATGATTCAGAAATGGATTTCTAATCAAACACATTCTCCCACTTTCTTTGACGATATTTCCCAGCTAGATGATAGCTTCTTTGGAGGATGCAATGGTGGATGTAACGGTCATCAGAATCCTCATGCAAACCATGTAGCATCTGCTGGGGGAATGGGTTCTGTGTTTCCCTTAACTCATTTCAGTTATTCGGATTACTTGTACAACAACCACCATAATGGCTCTGCAGAACCGGAGTACAAGGCTTTAACAGTATTCAAAACGTGTGACGACGAAGATGAGATGAGAGCAGAAGAGGAAAGTCAGCCTCGTGGAAATGATTATGAATTCGAGTTTATTGAGGTAGTGGAGCCAGAAATCCCAGTGCCAACTAAAGATGTTTGTCTCCAGGTACCAAAGTAGTATGAATTATGCCACCCTACAAACTTGATTTAGATGAAACTCAATTATGCCATGATTTTACCTAATAAACTGATGATATAATCAGGTCACGGAGGAAGACATAGCTCTTAGTTTCCTTGAGGAAGAAAATCCACTTCCAGAGTCTGATCAAAATTTTGCATTAGCAGCAGATACATATTTCAGGCGAGGTAGAAGCACTTCTTTCTCTGAAGGACCATCATTCTCGTCTAATTCGTCTATCAAAACTTTGGATAAGAATGATCAGGACCATCCACTTCGTGTTCTTAGTCAGGAATGCCTCACTGTCGTTTCAACTTTCACAGGTTGGTATCTATGAGTATGAAAGTGGTTAATCGGATCACCACTTTCCTACGATTTTAAGTATGATTTCTGCCAATTGCTTATCTAATCAAGTTAAACTAGAAGGTATTATAATATCATTTATATCATTTATTTGGTAAAATAGATTCGATGTCAATAGCTGGAGGGGATATGGAAAGATTCTGGCCTAATTTTACTTTCAACGGTGTCCCGATGAACGAGATCCATGAAATGAAGATGTGTCATGGACTCTGCAAGAACCTTGCTACTCTTTCCCAAATGTCGTTAGACAACACGAATGATTTCCCATTAGGTTGTATTACAAATGACACAAAAAACACATCTCCATCATTGTCATCTTTGTCCAATAATGCTCAACAAGAGAACCAAAACTGGACTTATGAAAAAATCAATCCATGCTACAAACCTCCAACTGGAAAAACACCTTCGTTCAAGGAACCTCCGGTGCTTAGTTCAGACGCTGTTTTTAAAGTACCTACTTTACCCAGACAAAAGACCGGTTCTGGTATGTATTCCAATCATTCAATGAACAAGAAATTTAGCAGTGCCAAGGACTCTAGTGATGCTGAACAGGAATCCATCATAATTCCTCCTATGGAGCTGCTAGATGTTAACCAGATCAAGAATAATTACAATCCGATTGAAAATCAGGGGCAGCCTATGCCAAAGGTCCAAACGCAGTGTCATGGTCAACTCAAACCTATTAATCAACATCGGGGCTGCGATCATAATCACCATATTTTATCACCCAACAATCTCAACGGTTCCCTTTTGCATACTAGCTTGGTTAATGGAAACGGGAATAATAATAGCGGATCGGGTGAATCTACCCATAGTATAAGCACAATAACCTCACCCGCTTCCCCCTCTCCGGTTATTCCGATTTTGATTACTGAAGCTACTTCAAAATCCCCTAGTAAGAGTAAGTCAAGAAAGCTTTCAAAATTTTTCAGCTCTCGTTCAAAATCCCCGAAGAAGGTCGTGACTAGCAGTAGTGAAAGTGGGAAATCTTCCGGAAGTTCAACGGATACCAAGCACTCTTCATCGTCCTCTTCATGCTCTTCGGGTATTTCGCTTTCGAATACTAAACCGAAGATGCATTCATCGCCAAAGCACCAGTCGCCCAGCAAGAAAGTATATGTTAATGGGTCTTCTTGTCTAACTGGGAACAACGCGCCTCAGATATCTGATTATCATTTTACCTGTGATTCTGCTTTACCAATGTTTGTTCCAAGCCCGACCTCGAAAGGTCAGTGCTTGATTGAAAACGGAAATTCTAAGGTTATTCCTAACGGCGATGATAAAATAAAATCCAAGTAATTCTATCATAGACAAGATGATTTAGGATATTTTGAATTCTTGAATACATACTTATCTGTATAGTGTAAGGGGTGACCATTAATTTAGTTATCGGATGCGTAGAAAAAATCTTTTGCTGAGATAAGTTAATTAGGCTACACATTCTTTACTACTGTAGTAAAATAATAATTGAGAAGATGTAATAAATTCTATGAACAAATTATAATTTATTGCTTTCTCATTAATTAGCTTCAACGGCCCTGTCATTCAAGTTGTCAGTGCCATTGCAATTTTGCAATACATAAATAAACGTTACTTATCACGACAGATATACTCGAGGCAAAAAATAAAGCCATTAGTGCGATATGTCGTAAAATTATCCGTACATATGTTAATATTAAAAAATCGGCGAAGTCACCAGAATGCTCAATTAAAATATTTCGTAAGCAAACTTGGCAGGCAGGCGGTGAAGACGTAAACTACTCTTTTGAAAGTTATCAACAGGCTTAGCTGAAAAACTGTTATCACATCAAAGGTAAAAGCTCTTTAGCAAGAATTTTTTTGCACTCCTAGAGGAAAGCACATTCAATGATTGACAACTGCTGTTAGAATTTGTATAAATAACTCATTTTTTTATACTAGGACAATTCTCGTTTCGGAGTCTACTTCATAAGTAACAAAACGAAACAGTAAAACTTAAACGTCGTAAAATATTCTCGCAAGGGGATAACGTATTGCGAAAGCAATACAGCTGCACAGTATCTGAAAAATAATTTTATAAATTATTAATGACATATTTACTACATTTTAGGTACAAATGAAACTACACGCAAAATATTTAACTAACCTGTATTAACAGAATAATGACTGTTGTGCTTCTTTCGTGCATGGGTCCAAAAAACTTCAAAACTAAGTTGACTAAAGTGAAGTTATTACATTCAATGTATTCCTTATTTTCTCCTAAGTTTCGAGTCACAGCAAGGAGTCCAAGAGATTCAAGAATGCTTATGGAGGCACGGCCCAGAAACTTTAAATCTTTTTCTTTGAACCGTACCGTACTCATTTCAATATTGTTGGTCACTTTATTGTACCTAAATAGCCATTCAACTCGAATTTGTAATCGGGCAGAGACTTATCAGACTGAATGAAAAAAAGGGGAATCAACAACTTCCGAAACATACCTAGGCAGTCTGTGTCTTGGACAAGGTACAAAACGGAAGACTTGAGGAACAGAGTACACGAAGTTTATTACCTACAATAGAGTTCATACTTTTACTTTTAGAATCTGTACACGGCAGGAATTTACATGCACAGTTGAGCTCACCTGGGGTATGAAAAACAACAGAAGTGTTTTACTAAAATGGCCTAGGATGCCTACGGTAGCAAACAACATTCCAGCAAAGTAGCAATAAGTATCTCCCACAAAAACTTGAGCAGGATACCTATAATATTGGGAAATAAATTAAATCTTTTAAATAAATTAAATCCTTCCGGTTATATATCAATATCATACCAATTGAAGCGTAACAGGGCAGCGGAAGTCCCTATAAATGGTAGGAGCAAATGGATTGAAAACATGTGAGCATGAGCTGGTACTTCTCCCATATATACTTCAAAACTATTGTAGATCAGAACGGACAGTGCAATCACAAATGACTGGCCACATTCTAGTCCATTTATTCCGGCTAGGATGTTAATCGCATTGGTTGAAAAAACCGTTACCATCCCCATGTAAATGTAGTAGAGCCATCCTGTCAGAAAATGCCAAAAGTTAGAACAAGAATAAAGTATCAAAATAAATAATAAATGACAAACCTAAATCGAAGGACTGTCCGAGAAGATACCGTAAAGGTTTCGGTACTACGACAAAAGTTATGTCGAACGTGGCATAGTAGACTAGCAAAATAGGTAGCGCAGCAATAGCCGGAAGCAAAAGCTTAACTCTCCAAGGAACGTCCAAGACGTCGTCAGCGAATCCAAGGAGTAGAATGCAGGTAACAGCTAATAACGCTGTAATATATTCCACTAGCTGTATCCTCAAATTTATAAATAACATAACATTAAGACTTTGACTAAAAGCAATAAAAACTTCACAGTGTAACTAGTTATTTATTTTACCTCATGGTGGGGAAAGCTTTCCTTTTGGCGAATAAACTCTTGTCCGAATCGTGCAGGAATGAATAGGAACATGCATACCAAATACACACACCCACATAGCACTCCAACTGCTTCCGGACTAAACATAAAGAATAACATTATTTAATTAAAATCCTATTAATTCAATTTCATACGAGAAACGTTGCGCTACCCGTACGTTTATAAAATGTTGGTTCAGAACTTAAATTGGCTAAAGTTATGTATAGCTAAACTCATCTATGAGTATACTGAGCAATTTTCAATCAATCAAGTGAATTGCCACAGGTAAGAAACAAGCACATGCAATTCAGTGTGCTGCATAAGGACAAAAACGCCTCACATGAGAACAAACATATGGCGTACGAAACGAGTACGTACGTATAAAATAAAAAAAGATTTATGTGATCCAACTCCGATAAGTGAAGACACGTCTCATGTGATGTTCTTAATACAGGAATACATCACATGAATAATATATGTATGCGTGCAGTTGTGAGAATAAGACTTACACTTCTGCTCCAGTTGATTTACACAAATCAATTCCAAATAGATTTGCTCGAACGAACACATCCCGGAATTTCGAAATAAGTCTTGAAGTAACGAAATACGCCCCAACGCTTAGAAAGACTAGACACCACAGATCTGTGGGCATTTTAATGAAGTTTCACCTTTGCACTTTCACTCAGCCTTTTTCCACAACTACTTTTCATGCTGGTCACTCGAATGGATCGTCATAATGAGTTCTCGGCCCAGCTTCGTGCTTGCTTCATCTGAAACTAAAACTAAAAAAAACACGGATTATTTATAATGTAATGAAAACACAGGTTGGGCGTCTGAGCTCTGTTATATAGCGGCTGACTATCTCGGTACATTTAACATTAAGACGCTTTGCCAATCCCAATTTATATCTCAGTTTCTACTACCCAGTCTAAGAAATCATATAAAAAATGACACCGAAAACTGTCCTACCGACAATTAGCAAATATATACCACGGTGACTTTCCAACTAATGGGACCGCACGATTGGAAATATTCCAAGTGGTTTTAGATGATCCATAAACAACTGACTTCCTTCCTTTCCCCATTCCCCCTAAACTCTATACCCCGGACTGCTTATTCGCCAGTTTCTTAAAGCGCGACGCTTAGCAATCCACCACCCACCAGCGTCCCAGAAATTAGCTTTAAGAATCTTCTAACATTAATACTTCTTGGGAAAAAACTCCCCTCCTGATTTCCTCTTTACTTTCCGTTCCCTCCTACCCTGATAGAAGACTCTTTCTGACTCAAAATGCTTACAAACCAGTACCTTCTCTATGGAATTAGGGATTATCCAGAAACTACGTCAACAAAATAGTGGGTGGGTGGGTCAAGCAAGGGTCAGATGAAAGATGACGGTCATGACCTTTAACGTTAAAGGTGTTGATTAAGGGGTCCCTGGGTCCTTAAATTTCGATTTTTTGTTGACGTAGTTTATGGACATTTCCTTAAAATAAAGGTTTTTAAGAAACAATGCAATTAAAACCAAAAATACACATTTATTTTACAACCGTCCATACCTTCTTTCCCCTTTCCTCATACTTGCTGCAGCCAAAGCTTATGCGTTATAACCAAGAATCCAGTAACTATACAATATTCCAAATTCCGACCTTAAGCAGCAACGCGACCGCGACCGCGAGACCGCGTCCCCAACAACAATAGCAAGAAATCCAACAACACCCAGCTTTCTCCAGAACCGCAGTATTCCTAAAACCCAAATTAAACAACCATTAACATTAACAAAAACCTTCAGAAATGTAGACTGCGACTTTTAGCAGATTTCGAAAATAAATACCTTATTGCTGTCAATAAGTTTTAATTAAAAAAACCCTTTCTTCCGATAAAAAGTCGGTGTTTTCTTGATCAAAAGTGTGAAACCTTGTTGTCGTTTACTTTCACGACTTTCACCCAAAAAAAGCACTCCTTTTGTTGGATTTTGTCGATAAATCAGGAGAGAAAGGGATATTGGGATATTCCGTCTGGAAGTCTGAAGATGATCTGGGTCAGTGAAAAAGTCATACCGAACTTGGAACTTCGTTCGTTCGTACAAAAGCGCATGGATTAAACCTGAGAAAAATGATGACGTTTTTTACAGGTTTTACAATAACAGGATCGGGGCAATCTCGCAAATTCTTATTGATTGGCTCAAATTATTTGAGCGAGGCAATCTTTGGATTTTTGGAGAAAACGACTGCAGATTGGCATTTTTTCTTGTAAAAAAGTTTGAATTTTTCCAAAATTGGTACCCCTGCCCCTAACCCCTGTCCTCGTCTTGTGAGCTCTGACCTGTGACCTGTGACCTGTGACCTGGGAGGTCAGGTCAACATAACTGTCAGGTGGTGTTAGGTGTTTGGAGTTTTAATAACAGGTTTAGGTTTTACTATTAATTTTATTCCGTTCGATTTAATTATTTTTCAATCAAATAATTAAATTAAAGGTTTTTAAATATTTTTAGTACAAGGATTGTGATTGAATCGGAGGAATTGGAAGGGAAGGATGGGTTCTTCAAAGAAGCATCGGGGAGACAAGGAAAGAGGTGAAAATCGAGAGGATAAGAAATCCGTTAAAAATAGAGATGAAGACCATTCACATTCGCATTCTTCTAAAAAACGACGACACAAATCTAGGTCAAGAAGTGCATCTCCTTCTCGGGAGACCTCTCCGGTCAAGGAGAGAGAAAGAGGTCACAAACGGAAGCAAAAGGATAGGAAACGGCATGGGGAAGATTCTGAAGGTGTGTAATTAATAATGTACACTTGTTTGTATAGAAGCTGACCTCGAGGTCAGAGGTCACGGTCACGGTTTTATTTTTAGGAGTTTAATCATGTTTCTTTTCGAAGTTAGGTTTCACTGACGCTGATAGATTGGCGTTTTCTAGGAGTGCTTTGCTTGCTATTTACATTTTTTGTGATTCAGTTAACTTCATACGAATGGCGTTTAAAGTTAATATTCTTTAGTAATTTGTTTTCTACTTTTGCATCGTATGCCGAAAGTATGGAGTTACGTGAATCACAGGTTTTCAGTATACTGATATTATTGGATATGTTTGATTTTTTACAGAGGTACGATGGAGGTTTGGAAGATTTGGAGTTTTCGTGGTATTTCGAAAGCAGGTAAGAGACACGCCTGTTAGACCGATGAAGCGATCTTCGTAGTGTATGCTGCTTTTTATCTCGCTTATTTCTTGAAACCCTTGCCACTTTTTGTAGCTATGAAACATTACTTAAAAAATTAGAGAAAACGTGGTATTTAGTAATCATCATTGTGCTGAATTCTTTCGGATTTGTAATTTACAGATTCAGATGTTCCCGTTCCGAAATCATCTAGACCTGATGAAAGCAGAAATGATAGCAGGTCTCCTAGCCCAACTCGTCAGTCAGGCGATGGATCTTCCCTATCAATAATGGAAACCAATAAGTTGAGGATAAAATTGGGCCTGAAACCTTTACAGATGGACTCAGGTCCAAGTAAAGCCCCTCCTCATATTACTTCCTCAGCTAAGTCGAACTCGAAGCGAAAGGAAGACCTGGAGGAAGGGGAAGATGAAGAAGAAGAATTTGATGAGGAAACCTTACGGAGAATACGAGAAGAGCGTGAAAAGGAAGGTGAAACATTTTGGAAAGAAAAACAAGAATTTGTTCACGCTCCGGCAGAAAATATTACCCAGAAACGGAAGGCTGAGAAAATTCGGGACAAAATAAGTACTATGAAGGAGAAACGAAGCCTTGAAACAAAAATGTTAGACGGTAAAGGACTGGCTGATTCAGATGATGATGATTTGGATGCTTCGAAATGGGTTTCTAAGCAAAAAACTTTAGCTCAGCAAAAAGCACAGGCTGCCAAACGAGTGAGTTAAAATTCAAATACGGAATATATATTTTTCATGTTATTGGAGAGACAGTGAAACCGGTTTGTAAATTAAAACACTTTTAAAATGTCAGGCTAAGGAGTTGGATGATCTTGACGATGAATTTGGCATTGGAGAAGTGGTTGAATCAGAGTTCGTAAAACATAAAAATAAGGCATATACTGGGAAAGATCTGAAAGGTCTAAAAGTTCTTCATGACCAGGTAAGCTACTATTATAACAATTTTGTACTGAAATGCAGACACTACGACTTCGCGTTTCTTAAACTATTGGTATCGCAAACTTTTAGAGTCGACTGCACGAAGGGCGGCATGTAATTCTTACCCTCAAGGACAAAGGAGTTTTAGATGAAGAGGATGATACGTTGGTCAACGTTAACCTAATTGACGAAGAACGATATGAGAAGGTAGAATCAAATTAAATTAGTATCTGTACAATGTTGCTTTTAAACAAGTAACTAATGGAATGCGTAACGATTGCTTGCAGAACGTTCACAATAAGCAACTTCGGCCAGAAATGCATGGGTACAACGCGTTTGACGAAATCGAGTATGACGATGATGGCAACTTGAAGACTAAAAGTCTGCTTGGAAAGTATGATGAGGAAATTGCTGGCCCAGAACGCCAGAGTTTTGTAATAGGGCAAGACATTTCAGAAGAAGCAAGACGAGCAAAAATTCGAGAAAAAATGCAAAGGGCGGATAAAACTCTTGACTCTGCAGGGGGAAGTTCTTTGAGGTTGGCGACCGATTTTTACACTCCTGAAGAGATGGTGACTTTTAAAAAACCGAAGAAAAGAGTTAGTAATTTATTGCTTTTCTTTACCCGAATTAAATATTTTTTAATTCTCCATTATTTATTTAATACTTTTTGTGTTGTGATAGGTCAAGAAAATAAGGAAAGTACTGCGGGCAGATGACATATTAAAGTTGGATTCAGACGTGAAACGGGCACCAGAAGGGGTGTTAAATCAAAGAGATCTAGGAACTAGAAGAAAGAAAGGAGAAAGCAGTATTGTTAAGTCAGAACCTGTTAATATGGAAATTGACATGGAAATTGACGACTTAGCTCCTCGTAAGCCTAATGTAAAGTGTATTTTGATCACAGTTCTACAGTATAATGAAGTTAAATTTCTTGTACTTTCAGCGACGGAAGTTGACATATCTGATGTAAAGCTAGAAGACGAAGCTGATATTGATTTTCAGATGGCACTGAGTAAAGCTCGCAAGTTAAAGCAGAAGCATGCTGCAAAGCCTAAGCCGCAGAATGTAAGTTGAGTACTTTCTTGGAATAATGTTAATTCAGAGCAAGCAAGCCGTTCAGCTGACCTCACTCTCTCCATAGCATATGACGTCGGTATGCCCTTGCTTAATTAATCATGAATACAAATCATTTTTAGATCGCGGATTTGATACGCGACGAACGGAATTCGGAAATGCAAGTGGACTCTAAACAAGCTAATTCCATTGTACTTCATGCCACTGCAGAATTTTGTAGGACTTTAGGAGACATTCCTACTGTTGATACAGGAGATCTGTACGGTGACGAAGAAATGGTAATTTGCGTACAAGCATGAATTTAGATAACTATATGTGTTTCGATGAACATGATTTATATTACGTTATAGGATTTCGAGCAAGAGGAAAAACATAATTCGGTTCCAGAAGAACGAGGAACTTGGAATGAAGTTGATATAGGTATTTTTCGTGACAGTTAGAAATTATTTTAAAGAATATGTCTTGCTGGGTTCTAACTCTTCATTTGTAATACAATTCCTCAGATGAAACACCAGTAGATATAACTCGAGTTCCCGAACAAGATGACTTACCTATTTTGGAACAGGAACCTGACGTGGGCGTTGGAATTGCTGGTGCATTGAAAGTAGCCCAGAAAAAGGGTTATTTAGAAAGGGAGGTAGTTAAACGAGTAGGAGCAGCAACTATGAACCATCTTAAAGCTCAGCACTATTCGATTGAGGATAAAAATTATGAAGACGAGCGTGTGAGCAAGCGAGATTTCTATTCGGGGCCGACAACGGATTTCAGGGAAAAGGATGGATACAAACCTGAGGTGAAGCTAGAGTATAACGATGAAGATGGAAAACCAATATCAGCCAAAGAGGCATTCCGGCTTTTATCACATAAATTTCACGGAAAGGGATCAGGAAAGAATAAAATTGATAAGAAGCGAAAGAAAATGGAACAGGAAAAGGTAAAATACAGAACCTTGTCATGGATGATAGAATACGGTTTAGATTTAACGGCTACTTAACTATGGTTTCGTTCGTTTACAGTTGCTGCAGCATATGAACTCAACTGACACGCCATTGGGTACCTTAGAATTACTTCAACAACGGCAAAAGGATACCCATTCAGCATACGTCGTTCTTACAGGAAGCAAAGCTCACACTCACAACAGTTTGACTAAAAATAAGCGTTGATTCAGAGATTAATGGGATATATGTAAGTAGTTTCTCTAAAATCATGTTTTACATTAGACGAAAATAAAAGTACACGAAACTTTGTCTACTTATAGACATTGTTTCCGTTTGTGGACCTAAAGATTGTGACATTGCATTTACTGCGAGGGGGTTTAAACTAGATTTTTGAGCTTGCAAACTTTTTCTTGTCAGTTATTTATATTCGTACGTTCAGTTATTCTTGGTATATTGTAATAAATGGAAAAGCCTCGACCTTGTTTTGATTAACACTGTGCTATAAAATGTTGGTTTACGGCATGTTTACATAATACATGCAGAGCTGAGAGGGTCCGATTGTTCAGTATCTTGTTTGGCAAAACACTTCTTAGCTCCTGGGGCACATTTATGATATTCAGGTTGTGTGTATGTGATGCTACACGGCTGCACTACAACGGTAACGGGTTCTTGAGGGGGGCAGGGCTCCATCTCAGTATTTTGTTGGTTTGTTTGTGGACAGAAATTCTGTAGTTCTTCCTCTGTTTGCACGTGTTGAGGGCAGCGTTGGTTTGCTGTGCAACAGCAACAGACTGCAGGCAGCGAGCATTTAATATTTGGAGCAACGTCTTCTAGGAAAGCTCTGTAGTTGACGCAGAATATCTTCAGTGGGGGCTTAGGCTCAACCCATTTCATGACACACTATGTTAAGGCAAAGTCAAAATGTTATTTTTACGTTGAAAATGAATGACAATGAAAATTAACACGATATAACGGTCTAGTACTTGAATTGCTGCAGGCTTTGCAATAGGTGCCGGGTTATCCTCCCAATCTAAGAATTTCAGGAATTGGCAGTAATCAACACGATTGCAAGTATCGTCCTCTGGAGACGGGAATCTTAGGAGTAGGTAGAAATGTCAACGTTAGCAAGCAACTGACTACAATTTACTTTACATTTACTAGTAGTTTTAAATCTAACTTGTCGACGAGGAAGTTTAGAAGATCCTTAAATAAAGGAAGTTTAGACCCCTTTAATGTTGCTCTCAAGGTCTCGCGATCGACTCGACTAGTTCTGCAGGGATCGTGGTAACGCATAGTATACTCGACCCGACCGAGCAAGATTTTATCAAAATGAAACCGCCTTAGTTCCGTTTGAGCCACAGACCTAAGAACAAAATTATTATATTTGCAGATTTACTTTCATAAACGAAATATTGTTTGTTTCGTACTGCAAGGTTTGGAAATCAGTTCCTGGGGGCTCAGACTTCGCAGCGTAAGCTCTAGATAGTGTGAGAATCTCATGTTCACTCAAGCCGCATTTTGATATCTGAAGAAGAAGCGTTCGGAAGTTCCTGAGATCCATTACTCCCTGCATGCATGTATCGTTTTCCGAAAAACATTTAAGAACATCTTCTCCTTGAAGTGGCCCAATGGCCTCACGGAACTTCTCAAGGCACAGGCAGATGTTCGCGTGGGGAAACTGTAGAGTTTGTATATTGCGTTTTGGGTATCTCTTATTTAATGCTGGTTTTTTAATTTGTAATATGTTTAAACTTACTAAATGCTTATAAGCTTCCATGTATGAGCATGTAAACTCATCGGCAGTAATTAGCTGGAACTGGTAACCATTGATATTCAAAATGTTTCCAACAAAGAGATCCTTGGTATTGTAATACTCCGCATCCTCGCCAATTTCTGGCTGGTAGCCTGGCTTCTTTACTTTATTTCTGAGTAGAAAGTTTCCCTTTGGAAGTCCTAAAAACAGTGTAGCATATCAATGTACAGATTTAGACAGTCAATTTCTATGTATTTAAATGATGAAATTTAAAAAATATGGAAGTTTAAGCTAGGACCTGAATTTGGGTGCTCCTTTTCAAACACTTGAATTGTTTCATCGCTCATGTAATAATTTATGACAAAACGACGAGACTGATTCACATTTTGAAGTGGTTTGTGAAACTTTGCCTCAAAACGCATGACATCTCTTTAAAAATGTAACGAATATGTAGTTATTTATTCAAATTCTCAAACTAAAATTCGTCATCGCTATTAACGTTAAAATGCTTTTTTACTTTCCCATTTCAGCTTCCTTTCTATAATCCTTCACGGCAGGCTTCATTTCCAAACTCTTCCAACTTCCTAAATCATCCTCTTTTCCCCAACCGTGATAAGGAGGGGGTTTGGGAGCAGGATATTCCTCTTGATCTTCGTTGAGTTGCAGAGGGGTGAAATCCTCTGCAAAAAGGTCACACATGACATCTGTAAAGCATTCTTTTTCTGCTTTGTTCACTTACTTAAATCGTGAATTTTGCTTACCAATTTGATACTTTTCTTTATAGTATTGCTTCGTGAACTCGTCACAATTAGTCAAAACTAACGGACGCCCGTAAATATTAAGTACAGCCCCGATTGCAATATCATTGTCTTTATAGTACTCAATCCCCGACGATTGATTCCCCAAATTATCAACCATGAAATGAGCTTTCTTATTTTTTGACCCATACATGGATCCAAAAACATTCAATATGGTCAGAGGGGTGTTTTCTCCTGGGAGTCCTACAAGTCTTTCGGGAATCTGTAAGGGATTCATATGCATTAGGATTTCTCAAAGTAGGTATTCCTATTTCTTTGCAATTTGGTACCTTTGGGACCTTTCCTCGCCTAAGAAAAAGGGGATACGCTTCATAACCTGAGTTTGGTCGTAAAATCTCCCTAATCTCTAATGTGTCATCGCTGAGAAAGTAGTGAAGGATAAACTGTCTCAAGTCTCCGTATAGCTTGCAGCGATCATCCCAATATCCCCAGAAACGAAGAACGTGGTCTGAATGTTTAATAAAAGGTCCCCGAGTATCCACTACGTGATGAGGTTTTCTGGAAAACTGGCTAAGTTTTCTCTAAATATGAATACAAAACTTAAAGCAAGTTGTACGGTCACAAGGATGGAGCAAGTTACATAACTATTTTAAGAAGGCAGTTATTACATCTTTTAATTTTTCAGTGGCCATGTCACAGGGCATTTCCATATTGTTAGGAACAGGAATTCCAAGCCGATTAAGAAACTTCCTGCTAAATCCATCACATCCACAAATCCGGAAAATCTTTCCATATAAAGTCACTTCGCATCCTACATTGAAATGCTCCAAAGTGAAGAACTGGTCTTCACAGGGGGCAGGTAATGGTATTTTATGTCGCCGAATTATTTGCCCCTGCGGTAGACCAGCGTTGTGAGTTTTGGGCTCGAGTACTTGTATTGTATCATCCTCAAGGAAAAAAAATATTTTGCATTGATGGATCCTGTAGTTTTCCATGGCCGACTCTGGAATGGGTTCCTGGTAGTAGGCCTCAAACGTCAGGACCTATATATGCGTGGATTTATATTCAAAATGTTCCGTTTTAACTAAAATGTCTAAAAAACCAGTCTAGCTTTGCAATGAAGCAAAATTCCTGCACCTGCTTATCGAAGGCCATCCAAGTTGGAAGCCGGGACCCATGACCGCTAGGATAGACCGAATTGTCCGGCCCAGTCTTTATAGGAGCCCATGGCGGAGGCGTTATTCCTCCGATACCCGGTTTTGGACGGGGTTCATCTCTGTCAGCTAGAATATTTACTCCATTACTGGTATCCCAATGTCCAGCTTTATTGAAACGGTCAGCTCCGATCTACTCAGAAAAGAACAGTTTCACTCAACTAAAAGTACTTTCATGGGCTTGTTTGTTAGGGCCATAGAATAAGTAAGCATTGCTCTAGCATAAGACCTAAAGTCCGCAGACGGAGACAAAGGTGTCATAGTGGATTCTTGCTGGGTTTTGCCACTTACGTTAAGATTGAACGAGTATCCCGGAAGACAAGGGAGACTTTTGGCAAAAGCACGATCCAACTGGCCTCCGAGGTATGTTGTCTGAAAGTTCATTTTGCAATTTCCTTGAGTTATGCACTACCCTTAAAAAATGAACGAAGAAATCGTGTAAAATGTCGGGGATTTGTAGATAAATTGCAGAAAGACTATGCTTTGATCAGTAGACGGGAATTAATTCCTGGTAAAAAGTAGATTGTTTGACACTTGACATGAGAAAAACCTCGGGTTGCATTCAGTCCGGCTGCGCTTTGTTTTATCGATAATGCGTCCTTCTTTTCGGAATCCTTTTCTTTTGTTATCCCAGAGAAAAGTAATATTATTAGCGTTCATTCCCTTGACAACCTGGGGGAAAAATTGTAGCAGGTTGACAGGGCCGGGGTTTATTGGCCGTGTGGGTCGGGGTTTGGTCGATGATGCATGCATTTAGCAAAGCGGTAAAGGGTCAGGGGGCTCCGGAGTCCGCCCGACATAGACCTTTGCATATGCATCCACATTTATTCCATGACTTAAATGCCTATATACTTGCAATAAAAATGTATTTAAGCGAAACATTGATCCATGCAAGCATTAAAAATACTAGACATTTCAGGTCAAGGTCACAGGTCAGCATGCAGGTTCCTGGGGGGTTTTAATTCCAACATAACTAGAATCTTTTAGTGATCTGCCGAGCAGAGCTCTTGATGATATGAATGAATTCGATAATGAAAAGTCTTAAACAAATTTGTAAGTTGAAGACCTCATAAAATTCTGAGTTTCTGAACTGCCAACTCTTTTTAAACTTTCCTAACATCAAGTTAAGCTAATTATAATCTAAATTAAAACAAATCTACTAAAAAGCATCATTTCAAAGAGAAGCGTCTCAAAACTACCTCAATCCTCTAAATAATTAACCTCTTTATACATTATTCCATCATCCACAAAATCCAGGACACTTTCCACAAAATAAAAAGCCATAAATTTTGGAAATCCTTGACTTTTTTCACAAGGATTTTGGAAGGTGAGGAGGATCGAAAGCCTGACTTTTGGATGGTTTGTTCAAGTAGAGTAAAAAGTTGTATGTATAAATGACTGGGAGAGTTGGCGAACTCCTGTAATCTCGCTTCTGAGAGGTCGGGGAGAGTGGATGGTTTGAGTTGGGGATAAACTGGGTGGATGTTGGTTACGTTGACTGGGCGTCCCATCTAAGCTGGGAGTCAATATGGGTGAATGGGAGGAGTCCCGAGCATCCAGGTTGGTTAAGGATTGCCGAACCGGGCCAGGGGTGAAAACCAGCAGCTCAAAGGGTAACGCTTCTAGTAGTAGTGGGATGGCGTCTGGGAGTGCCGCCTCCATTCAGCCCTGGCAAAATAGTCAGACCTCTCTCCAAACTTTTTACATCTTTTTTAAAAATTATTTTCTTCTTTTAGAGGCCAGGCAGGGAAATCAGGCGTTTTCCTATGAAATTTCATGTTTTAATCTCTCTTTCGCATGGTTTTTAATTACTCTCTTATTAAATGTACTTTTCTACTGGAAATCAGGCGTTTTCCTATGAAATTTCATGTTTTAATCTCTCTTTCGCATGGTTTTTAATTACTCTCTTATTAAATGTACTTTTCTACTGGAAATCAGGCGTTTTCTTATGAAATTTCATGTTTTAATCTCTCTTTCGCATGGTTTTTAATTACTCTCTTATTAAATGTACTTTTCTACTGGAAATCAGGCGTTTTCTTATGAAATTTCATGTTTTAATCTCTCTTTTGCATGGTTTTTAATTACTCTCTTATTAAATGTACTTTTCTACTGGAA